>CAUYON010047916.1:0-50369 GCA_963573935.1 Arctocebus calabarensis
TAGTCCCAGCTACTCGGGAGGCTGAGGCAAGAGAATCGCTTAAGCCCAAGAGCTGGAGGTTGCTGTGAGCAGTGTGATGCCACGGCACTCTACCCAGGGCGATAAAGTGAGACTCTGTCTCTACAAAAAAAAAAAAAAAATGTATGAAATTATTAATTAGGTATCTGAGAGAATTCTGTTAACACAGGGAAGAGATTTTAGGAAGGAAAATAGGTAGGGTTTTGAATGTAGTAAACTTGGTTGGGTACCTGCAGGGTATCTAGCTCAAAATGAAGCCCAGAAAGAAAAGGTTAGGGTCTCAGAAACATTGGGGAATCAGGAGCTGAACAGATATAAGTAGAAATCATTGAGTAAGAGGTAACCCACGAAGCAAGTTCAAGGTGAGAAGAGGGCCAAGTACTGAGCCTTGGATATGATCCAAATTTCAGAGGGAGTATGGATAAGAGACAGTAAAGGAGATTCACAAACAAGAAAAAAGAAGTAGGGACAGAGGTGAATAACAATAATGACAGTAACACCAGTACAGTATTATACAATTAGAAGTGTCAGTCTCTAAGCATTCTATCTCCACCAATTCATTAATGCCACTAGTAGCCTATGAGATCAGTACTATAACTGTCTTTATTTCATAGACGAAGAAACTGAAGGACAGAAAGACTAACTAAGGAAACCATTGAAGGTCTCACAACTAACAAATGAGAAGAGGCAGAATTTGAATCTGGACAGTCTCTCTCCATGGACAAGAGAGTTTCAAAGAAGAAAAGGTAGCCAACAGTGTTAAATGTGGCAAAGAAGTAGAGTAAGATGTGAGGTTTTCAAATTGGGCAGTCAGAATAAAGTGGGTTAAAAAGTTAATGGGGGGGCGGCACCTGTGGCTCAGTAAGGTGCCAGCCCCATATACCAAGGGTGGCGAGTTCAAACCCAGCCCCAGCCGAACTGCAACAAAAAAATAGTTGACTGTTGTGGCGGGCGCCTGTGGTCCCAGCTACGTGGGAGGTGGAGGCAAGAGAATCGCCTAAGCTCAGGAGTTGTAGGTTGCTGTTAGCTGTGTAACGCCACGGCACTCTACCAAGGGCGATAAAGTGAGAGACTGTCTCTAAAAAAAAAGTTAATGGGAAGTGATTTCATAGTGACAACCCACATTGTGAAAATGTTTGCAAATCATATGTCTGATAAGGGATTTGTATCCAAAACATAAAGAACCATTCCAATGCAATAATAAAATAACCAACTACCTAGTTTTAAAAAAACTGGCAAAGAATATAAACAGATAACTCCCCAAAGATTTATAAACGGCCAATACACACACGAAAAGATGCTCAGCATCATCAGACATCAGAGAACTGCAAATCAAACCACAGTGAATATGACCTCACACCCACTCAGATGGCTGTCATCAAACAGTCAGACGAGAACAAGTATTGCCCAGGATATGCTCTTAGACATAGCAGGTGGGAAGAGAAAATAGTGCAGTGCTTTGGAGGACAGTTCTCCAAATGGCTGAACACTGAGTAACCACATGACCCCGCAATTATTTAACTCCTAGGTATATACTCAGGAGAAACGAAAACTTATGCCCCCGGAGGAACTTGTACATGAATATTCATAACAGCATTATTTATAATAGCCCCCAAATGGAAATAACCCAAATATCTATAAAGAGATGAATGGATGAATTAAATGTATTATGTCCATACAATGAAATATTTGGCAATAAAAAGGAATGAAGTACTGATACATGCTACAATACGGATGAACCTTAAAAACACACTAAGGAAGCCAATCACAAAGAAGCACATATTGTATGATTCCTTTTATATATGTCCATACAGCAAATCTAGAGATAGAAAGTAAATTTGGTGGTTATCTAGGACTGGAGTTGGAAGGGTGAGTGAGGAGCTTTGGAAGGTAATGGCTAAGAGGCTTGGGGTTTCTTTTTGAGGTGATGAAAAACATTTTAAAATCGTGAGTGTTATAACCCAACTATCGCCCACGAAGACGGGGAAAGAGATGGGGGAGGGGAGGGGAGAGGAGAGGATGGATGGAGGGAGGGTAATTGGTGGGAACACACCTATGGTGCATCTTACAAGGGTATATGTTAAATTTACTAAGTGTAGAGCATAAATGTCTTAACACAATAACTAAAAAAATGCAGTGAAGGCTATGTTAACCAGTTTTATGAAAAGATTTCAAATGGTATATAAAACCAGCACACTGTACCCCATGATTGCATTAATATACACAGCTATGATTTAATAAAAATAAACAAATAAAATAAAATTATGTGTACTAAAAGACTTGATTTTTATCCTTCAAATAGGTGAACTATATAATAGTATGTGAATTATATCTTTTCAACAAAGCTGTTTAAAAAGTTAATGGGAAATGAAGTAGAAGAAAAAACAGGAAATACTTGCATGAGTGGGGAGGCAGGTTAAAGAAAGATTTCTGAAGGTATGTTTCCTGATTTAAGATAAATAAGTGAAAAAAAGAGAGACTGATATAAAAAAGATACTGCAGGTTAAGCAAAGTCCCAGATAGGAAGACAAAAGAGAGATGGTAACACCTTAAAGTAAGAATGAGGGAAGATACACACAGCTTGTGGTGCAGGTAAATGAAGAAGTCTTCAGCTGAGTATGAGAAAGTAGATTCAAAAGGTGGGAAAACTGCTGACAAGAAAGCAATAGATAAAAAGCTTATCAAGTAGAACAGAGCAGTATGAGAATAGAACTGTTCGGTTTTTTTTTTAAATAAGAATAGGAATTTTTTTTTTGAGACAGAGCCTCAAGCTGTCACCCTGGATAGAGTGCTGTGACATCACAGCTCACAGCAACCTCCAATTCCTGGGCTCGAACGAATCTCCTGCCTCTGCTTCCCAAGCAGCTGGGACTACAGGTGCCCGCCACAACGCCCAGCCATTTTTTGGTTGCAGCCGTCATTGTTGTTTGGGGGGCTCAGGCTGGATTCAAACCCGCCAGCTCAGGTGTATGTGGCTGGCGCCCTAGCCCGTTGAGCCACAGGCGCCGAGCCGAATAGAAATGTTTTAATGGAGCTGATAAGCATATGTAATATTCTTTGCTAGACTGGTCAGTCTGGAGCCGGTAAACTGAGATGGCAGGTGACTGGGTGTTTCAGGGGTTGAAGGATGCTGAGAGTGTAGGTAAAATGCTTGCTCCTAGGATCCTACTGAGAGGGGAAGGCAGTGATACCAAAGAGATATGGACATTTCAAAGGAAGATGTGGATTTAGTGACTGGTTCAGTATAGAAAATGAAGGAGAAGGAGAATAAAGAATGAAACAATTCCTCACTATCTGGAAGAACTGGTAGGTTAATGACCAAAACAGAGTTGTTAGAAGGGGAGGTAGGCTACAGACAGATGAATTACTCTAAAATAATTATAAGATTTAGATTAAAAAAAAAAAGCTCAGATGAACAACTATGTCATTTTTAAGAGCAATAAAGGGAGGCCCAGAGATGTTAAATGAGTCTGCAGAAGCCATAAGATACTAAATAGAGGCTGGAAATGACTTCAAAATCCAGGCCAATCTATTGTACTCTAGATTCACTAGAGTTTGACATGACACTTACAGAAATACAAATGGTGAGATTCAGTAACACTAAAATTGGTTTGAAAATCTACATTCATTTTAGGCGATGGGGGGGAAATATGATCAAGGAAAAAAATGAGTGACAGGAGAAGCCAATCTGAGATCAAACATCTGCTCTGGTAATCCACACAGAGATAATCAAGAGTTGGAATTAGACTGACATAAGCACCTTAAAATATTCTATTGTAAGAACGTGTTATGCTTCAAAATCCTCTCAATGTTATTTGGCAGTACAGATGATAGGACATATAACTTTATCATGGCTTAGAACTTTAAACATTAAGAAGAACTTTGCTTACTTTTCAATTTTTCATATATTACAGAAATATTGAATACTGAAGTCTGATTAAGTCTCTTTTAAGGGGCTAGATATTTGCCTTACCTTTACTACCTTGTAGTCACACAAGTATTCCACCTCATAATTGTTTAGATTCCTTTTGGTGATTCCAATCGATTTACATGTGAGCTTTTCTTTTCTACATAATTCCTGAAGAGTATCAAGTGAAACTAGGCAAGGCACACACCAAGCTACAATAAGAAAATAGAATTCTTTACTAATGAAATAGCTACTCAATTAAAACAAAAAAGAGAAACGTAAAACCTCTATATCCCCACCCTTTAAATGGCAATTTTACAGGACTAAAAATTCATATGACAAGAAATCAATTATATCTCCAAGAAAAAAAATTAAGCATTAAAGAACTATTTTCATAAATTGGTCTTCTTGGGTTTTTCCATGGATTTTGATCCTACTATGCTTAACTGACATCAGTTAATTTCTACTACATGAACAAAAGGTTGCATGTCTATAAGCTTTTTAAAGATTATAAATAGATGCAAAGGTCAACAGAGGTAATGTTTTTGACTTACGCGTACAAAGAATATAATTGCTATTTTAATAAAACATAGCTTATCTAGGACATACTTACTGTATATCATATAAATATACAGGGTGTTCATAAAGTTCCTGTGCAATTAAAATAGTTGGCCATTTACGGACACCCTGTACCTTAAAACACAATCTTATAATTAAAGTCACTTTTTCATTTCCTTTAATTTGACAATAAGAAATGAACTCTAATTGAAGTACAGTTCTATGGTTACAAACTAAAATCATTATGTCCTCGTTTTCCCATTTTAGAATGCTGCATGAAATTTTAACTCCACTCATTATCTTGCTCATGTTGCAATGTTATTATCAAAGAGAATAAACCCAAGAGTTACAATTTAAAAATGGACAATATATTGATTTTGGTAATACTTATTGCCTGTATTGTTTTTAAAGCCAAGAGTTACAAAGCAAGGTTCAATTTACTATATCCACCCAGTGAACTTGAAGAAAATCAGACATACTCATAATCAACCTTATGGAAACCAGAAACTACTTGTGCTGCACAAGATTTTACCTCCAAGTTTCTGCCAACAGTTTGCTACCATACCGAACTTAAAGTATAAATTAAACCCACGTTTATGAACATGTAATTAATGAACTTGGTTTTATGGGTACAGGTATTGTCAATTAAGCATCAAGAATCCTCTGTCCTACTACCCCTTGCCTGGCCACCTAGTTACATGATTTCAATGGGGTCTCAGGTTCACTGAAAAAATTTGGGGGGGGTGGAAAAAATGGGGGGTATCAAACAAAATCTATCAGTAAACTCCAGCTTTACTTGGTAGCTCTCCAAGGTAGTTGCAAAAACGTGGTGTTTTGAGGTAGTTTCCAGGGAAGAGAGAACAATGCTAGCTGCTCTAACTTCACCACAGCCTTTACTCACCCTCTCCAAGTCACACAGAGACTTTATTGTCACAAACTTTTAAGCACAATTTCCACCACCCTACTGGCTGCAGACAATTCATAATTCTAAATCAAGAAAGCAAAAGGTAAAATGGGGGTGGGGGCGGGACTGACTGCTTTGGAGTGGTTTGGGGGTGGGGCAGCGATAAAAGAGGAATGATCCTACAAACCCCTTCCTGCAAAAGGGTTTCCTGCAAAGTTAATTCATTATGCGGATCACATGCCAAGGCGGTCCCTCCTGGGTATCTACCCAAGGTGTACTTATTGCTCTGCTGTTCCTAACATTTTTTTTATCTAGCTGAGGATTCAAAACACAACTCCTCCATGAAAATACTACTTTTGAGAACAATTTGGAACATAAAAAAGAAACCCCACAAACTCTTGGTTAAAAAAAAAAATCAAGACAGTCTATACGAATCGATTTCACGGACAAAAATCAAATACTTCCTTATCGCCGTAAAACACCTTTCACCAGTTCACACGCTACCCACTGCCATTCTTGAAAGAAAGTTTGGAGAATAAAGAGGTCACACTCTCCATGGAGGGGCACACTAGGACACCTTTGAATTCCAGAGCGCACTCAAAGTTCCAGGCTTTCAGAGCGCGCCCGCGTCCGAGCCTTCAGTGGTTCCCGGTGGGTGCAAGTGACCGCAAGCCAGGGGCCGCGCCCCCGACACGCACTTTCTGGAAGTTCGCGGCGGGGCGCTGAGCCTCCAGTGTTTCTGCACCGCGGGCGCGGGGGCTCGCTTGCTCCCACCCTCCACCTCCCCAGCCCCCATTTCTTCCTCCGCCTGGAATCAGGCTCCCGCTCCCCAGGTCCAAGGCCGCAGCGCACACCTCACGCCCCGCTCAAACCACCACAAAGGAGTCAAGCCGAAGCCGTGTCCGCGAGACCGCGGGCCGGGAGGCGGGTCGGCGGCCCGGGTAGGAGCCCGCGGCGCGCATCTCCGCCGGGCAGCGTCCCGCCCTGTCGCCGTCCGGCTGGCCCGCGGGACGGCGCCGCTGCCCGGGCCTCGGGAGCGTGCCTGCGGACGGGAAGGGCGAGGGGGGCAGCGCTCCAGCCTCACCTCCTCGCGCCTCGGCCTCGGCCGTCGCCATCTTGACAAGCTTTCATTCAAACTGGCGCGGTCTGACGGGATAGCTCAGCTGGCCCGACGCCCCGCCCCTGCCCGGCCCGCGCGGGACTCGGGGGGCCGGGGCTGGGGGCTGGAACCCGCGAAGCGTCCTGACGTCAGCGGAGGCCGACCCCAGCCGCGGCGGCCAGCGCGCCTGCGCCCACGGCACAGCCCGGCGTGGGCAAGGAGAGGAGGGGGCGGGGCCAGGCGCGGGGGCGGGCCCCACTCGCGGGTGGGAGCGGCGTGGGGGACCCTCCTCTGGCTGGCGGTCACCTGGCAGCGCGCCTTTTGCTCGGGAGGGCTTTTGCCGGGCCTTCCCACGCTTCACTTTCACCGGCTTCACACCGGCACCCAGCGGGCAGCGCGAGCCTCCAACGTGGAGCGGGGCACACGGTGCAGGGGAGCCTTCCTCGCGTCCCTGTTCCTCGGCCACCCGAGTCCTGCAGAACCATTATGACGTCTCCTTCTACGCTGCTGTCCTAGAACGCGGCTTCCGAAGATTGGCCGCACGTGGGGATCCCTGGGGAGGTTTGGTTTGTTTGGGCAGTTACAGCTGCACAGGTGACTCCTGTGCGGCGCTAACGAAGCCCGCGGTCGCCCTCAGTGCTTCCCACGCTTTAAGGGGAACAGCAATCGTTTGGGGCTGATTTGTTTTTGGCAGGTCCGGGACGGGACCTGAGCTTCTGCGGTCTGACTCTTGGGCTCTGCCTGGAGCTGCTGGTCCACACGTTGGTGGCAAGGCCGGCGCACACCCGAGTCTCGTCCGCAGGAGGCTGGGGCCTCTGCTGTCTCCTTCCCTCCCTCACGCATTCTTCACACCGTGTCCACGGTGATTGTTCTCCACATCATAAAACTGAAATCCCAGAAGGGCAAATTGCGAAAAGTAGAAACCCATTTGACATCTACGGAGGAATTTTAAAAGGTTGTTAGAAAATCAGCCAGGTGTGGTGGCTCAGACTTGTAATCCCAGCACTCTGGGACCCTGAGGCAGGAATTTTAAGATTCTTGTAAGAAAATCAGCCAGGTGCGGTGGCTTACGCTTGTAATCCCAGCAGTCTGGGACCCTGAGGCAGGTGGATTGCCTGAGCTCAGAATTTCGAGACCAACCTGAGCACTAGAGAGACCCCCGTCTCCAAAATAGCTGGCGTGTGGGGGGCGCCTGTAGTCCCAGCTACTGGGGAGGCTGAGCCAAGAGGATCGCTGGAGCCCAGGAGTGTGAGATTGCCATGAGCTGTGACACCACAGCACTTTCAGGCCAGGGCGACAAAGTGACTCTCCTCTGTATGGGAAACAAAGGAAAATATGTGTTTCAAAGTGGCATGTGTGAATTTGAAATACTGGAAATAAATGCAGAACATTAAAAGAGTGATTATTTGATTCCATTAAGAAATTCTGTGTAGCTATCTAAAAAGGTTTTAGTATGTGGGGCTGTTTCACATGTTGATCAAAACCCAAACAAATCCCCCAAAAACTATGTAAGAAAAAAAATGTATGAGAAGATACCAAAATAGTCTTTCTGAGGTGATTTTTCTTTTCAAGTTCTTGTTTTTATATATTTGACCATTTTCTATGAGCATTTCACTACCTTGGGAGGAAGGAATAAAGGTCATCATCATCCCTCTCACGTGGACGGCCGCCAGTTGGGATCACGCCTCCCCTCCCCAAGCTTCTCGTCCCTCTCTCGTATGATCACAGGGCACACCATGAACGTCCATGGCTACTCTTTTCTTGTTTTTCCTTCTATGTCACTGGCCACTTTTGGGGTTCCTTAGGGCTTGGCCCTGGGACCTACGTGACTGCCTCCGTTCCCATGGATTTAAATACTATCTTTACACATAAGATGCTTAACTTTTTGTCTCCAGCCCTGACCTCTGATGAAGGATCTTATGTACAAAATGTTTGTCCCCCCCCAAATCCCTATGTTGACATCCTAACCCTCAATATGATGGCACTAGGAAACAGAGCCTTTGGGAAGTGGTTAGGTCCTTAGGTCCTGAATAGGATTAGCGTCCTTATAAAAGGGCCCTATAGAGCTATTTACATCTCTGTCTTCTCTGAGGATACAGATAATTAAGTCTATAGCCCAGAAGACAGCCCTCACTGAAACCTAACTCTGATGGCACCTTGATCTGGAACTTCCAACCTCCAGAACTGTGAGAAATAAATTTCCATATTTATAATCCACTCAGTCTGAGTTTGTTATAGCAGCCCAAACTAAGATACCCCCTGAGACTTTCTTCTCATTTTTATTTTTGGTTCTGTTCTTTAGACAATGTCAGACATGTAAACAGGCAAAATTATGATTTGACATAATCTTTGGCTGGCAAACGTTCAAGTTCTAAAATATGTATATATGACACAGCAAAGATAATTGGCTAAGCGCATGAAAAGATTATCAAGCTGCTCTCCAAAAATATCTTAACAGTTGTTACTCTAGTTGGTAGAATACAGAATGTTTTACATTTTTTCTTTTTGAATTTAAATTTTATAATGAGCATGTTAACAGTCTTAGGGAAAATTAGGAAGCCTTTCATTAGGCAATAGAGCACTTACTGATGAAAATGTCAAATTTGATGTCTGAGGGAAAAAAACATGCAAAGTGACCAGTAAAGTCAGAAGTAGTGGTATTTCTTTCCTTCTTTATTGTGTTTCTAAACAATATGAAATGCAAAAGATGTACAGTAGAACCTCTGTAAACTGACCTACTGGGGACTATAACAAACCTGCTGGCATAAGGAAGTGGTCAACATAAGGAACTAGGCCTACTGTACTGACAACACACACGTGGTGCATGTCCAGTCTATGAACATTTGGTCAGCTATGGAGGTTCTATTTTATTGGCCGTTGTTCAAAGATAACATCATTGTTTTTTCTTCCACATCATTCATTTATTGGATAAACATTTATGAATCCCTACTATGTTCATGTACTCTTCAGAGACTGAGATAAAATGCTGACTTATGACTGAGTCTCTGTTCTCACAATGTTTATAATCTTGTGGAGAAAGCACTCAAATTAGTAAATTATTACATAAATATGGAAGAGAAGAAACTTTTGAGTAAATCTTACACAGTATTTTATTCTACAAATTTCTCCTGGGAGTACAACCTAGATCTGCTCATCTTCTAACTCTTCCCCCAATTTGGGCAGATCAGTTTTCTGGTTTTACTTAAAGAATAAGCTTTTTCACTAGGAACCCCATGTTCTCTGATGAACAAAGCATGGCTAGTCTCCTGAAAATAAAACAAAATTCTTTTAATTTTAAAAGAAAAACATGTTTGTTGGAGGGGAAAAAAAAAAATCAAACTTAACAAAACTGTAAACCGAAAAAGTAAAAGCCCCTCACCCAATTAAATTTATGAGTTCACTTTCTTTTCACTTCTTTTCTTAAAGTTATCTTTCTTGGCATATGGTTCTGCCATTTTTTTCAATTAATACCAAGGACTTTTAATTGGTCTCTTAGTTAATTATCTAATGAGAATCAATAAAAGATTTTCTAAAATCAGAAATTATAGAAGCAGAAAACTTAAACAAAAACAACATGTAAAATTTCCAGTAAAATTTCTTCAGTCCACTCTATTTTTATTTTTTATTTCTATTTGTTTATTTATTTTGAGACAGAGTCTCACTTAGTCACCCTGGTAGAATGCCATGATGTCATAGCTCACAACAAACTCGAACTCTTGGGCTCAGCCTTCCGAGTAGCTGGGACTGTAGGCTCCTACCACAATGCCTGGCTATTTTTAGAGATGGGGTCTCACTCTTGCTCAGGCTGGTTTCAAACTCCTGAGCTCAAGCAATCTGCCCACCTTGGCCTCCCAGAGTGCTAGGATTACAGGCATGACCCACTGTGCCCGGTCTAAGCCAATTCAATTTAATTCTGAACAGCTTCCTGACAAAAACTCCTTCCACTTCTCATTAGTAATTGTTCATCTTACATGAAAAACGCACACACCAAAAGGCTGCAACATCTACTGATATATAGCAGTTTAATAGAAACGTAGCTTATACTGTTCATTGAAAAAGTATTCGAATACAAATACCATTTATACACAAAACCAAATAATATTGATATCCTCTTTAAAAAAAAAAAACAACACCTTGGTTTCTCTGAAACACTAAGATGCCACCTCAATAGTGATAGCTTCACATTTTCCAGTGTCTTGATCTGTACATGTCACATGTAAAGACCCATCCCTAAAGAAACAAAAAACAAGTAACATTTTATATACTTATTTTATAGAAACACAAAGTCCACAACAAATTACTTAAACCACGGTTAATTTTAATTAAAAAAAAAGAATATTAAGATAAAGAATAAACCCCAATCACAGGGTCTTTAAATTTAGAATCACATGCTATATTTCGCTATTTAGATAGTTCTTAAAACCTCCTGCTAGACCACTAAGACAGTAGTTATATTCCTTGAACAAGCTTAAGATGCCATCATGCCACTTTCAAGCCCAGGCCAAGGTAAACCCATCTTGATGAATTCAACATTCTTGCTAAGTATGATTTATAGAATGAAATGCCCCAGATTAAGTTATTAATCTGGAAAGGATTTACTTGCAATATATAGTATGGGTAGCCTGTTGTTAAGGACATGCTAACAGTTGAATTTAGATTGCTATTTATTTCTTAGAGATTTTCTGCAGCAATAATCAAATAAATTTATGCTTTCACAGGACAAATAGCATCAATAGCATCAGATTATATAAACCTTAGAAAATTATATTAAAAATTGATAACATTACATCTCAAATTGGCACAGACCGGTTTTTTAGGTTCTCCACAGCCAAAATAAAGAGTTCATAAAATACTCAGAATGCAAACATTATAACTTGAGATATACTTTTCTTTGTACAGTATGATTCTGGCAGGTTAAAAATATAATTCACCAAGCAAATCTTGTAGGTTTTCAATAAATGCTTTGAATGATAATGGGTGAAAAATCAACTCACAAAAGAGTAAAGTTTCAAAGTGAAATTTTCTTAACATCGGAAGTAGTTTAATTGTGTACCTTTTCATCGTAAGAACAGCTAATATATCACGTAATCCATTTTCTTTTTTATCTAAATCCTGGAGTACAACCTGTTTACATGCAAAAAAAAAAAAAAAATACAAAGACAACTCATACTTTGAAATCCTAATGAACTGATGCATCAGTTATAGCAAAGGACCAAATCATACTTATTACTGAAACCAAACTTCTAAAATAGGGCTGTTTTCAATTCTGCTACCATTTAAACAGAATTCAGAGAATAGGAGTAAAGCTTTGTTAATTGGAAATGCCTCTTCCAAAGAACATGTAACATAACAAATGTATTTGTCCCTCTTGAATGTCATGTCCTAGATGAAAATGATTGTTTCTAAGTAGCACTGTCTCAGCAAATAAAGACTACTCTTTTTGGTAATTAAGTTATTGCTAGTAACATGTAAATTATACTTTGGCAAGTCTCTGAGAAATACTTAAAACAAATTTAAATTCACTTGGAAAACCCCATTTTGAAAGAAATGTGGCAAATTCTTTCATACAAAGATTATATTTAGAATTAAGAGATGCTAATGAATTTACTATAAAATGTCCCAGTATCCTAAAGAATGGTTTACAAAGAAACCAAACTTGGAGTTTACCAGTGACTTTTCAGACTCTGCCAAGATCAAATTTAATGAACTTAAGGTAGGTCACGAAGTACCTTTGTTTCACTCATTTGTAAAATGAGGTTAGAACAGATGGGAACTCTGAAAAATTCTCTTCCAAATTCAGGGTAAGACTAGCCAGCTCTTCTGAAATCTTTAAGTTAGGATATGGTGGTAGCACTAGGATCTGATGATGAAGGTAAATGCAGGTGTGAGAGAGAGCAGGCAAGGGAATACTAACCCACCATCTGAGTTTAGAAATCTGGCACACAGGGAAGTTCTTATATAACACTGCAGAATCATCTAGAGGAACTTTTAAACTTCACCAATGGACTCCAAGTTGGTAAGTCTGAGCTGCAGCCCAGGCACGTTTTGTGTGTGTGTGTGTGTGTATATAAATGCACACACGTACTTTCAGTATTCTTTCATTGGAATATGAAAATAAATATATAAGCTAAAGATATATATCATATATCATGTATGTGTGTATACAGTATCTCTCATCAACAATAAACACCCCCTTTTCTCAAAAAGAACTAGATGCTTTAGTCTGGTTCCAGGCTTTTCTCGTTGTGTAAATATCTTTAAAAAACAATACTCTTTTCGTCATTCTCTTCTGTTACCTACATTTTAACTTTACTATAAAAGTAACTCATGTTCATGTCCTGTGCTGTTTGTAAAAATTTCAGTATAAAGTATAAAAAGCAAATTAAAAAAAAGAAAACCCTTTTGGATCATTCAAATCTACCCACTATGAAGTTTCTGAAATATGGTTTAAATACCTATATGCATACATGCATGGATACCAAAGAATGCACACACACTTATTCCTCACACACACACATTCACTGCTCTCCATCTTTCTATTTAAATACAAATGACATCATGTTGTGCACTGCAGTCCTCGTGTGACATGTTTCTAAGGAAATAACACAGCTCCACCTCACTCTTAGAAAAGGAGGTGGAGGAATATAGTGTGAAATCTGAATGTGTTATTTAGAAGAAGCACATCTAAAGGCATGGGCTCAGGAGTAAAACCAACCTGAGCATGATACTGCTCATTTAGAAAACAAGGAATGATATTTTCCCCTTCTTACCCTAAAGTGGACCAAGAGCACTGCAGGGAAGCAGTATAAAGTGTATTTGGTTTTTATTTTCCCAAGAATACTTTCAGATTAAAATGGCCTATTTCTTCCCTCTTTCAAAAATGAATATTTTGTATTAATTGAGATATTAAATTGAATCTAATCCAGAGAAAAGTTGAACAGTTTCACGAGACTAAGACTATCCAAGTCTCCCCATTTTATGTATTCATTCACCTGTGCAAACTTGGTTTCCTCTCTGGCCGAGTTTTTCCCCTCAGACTCATAGAGTTCAAGGCACACTGAAGAAATACCTCCAGGGGCTTTTAACGTGTGCTGCCTTCGAGCTGGCAAAGGAGTCCCCGACGGAAACAACACTGTGAATCTGTTGGCTCCTGACTCATCCACTCCCTAGTAAGCAAAAAAAAAAAAAAGATGCATCTCCTCTAACATTTACCTTTACAATTAAAAAAAAAAGTATTCTTATTATAAATGAAATATATATTTCTTACTGATAATCTAGAAACCAGGCAGAGAGAAGAAAAGAGTCATCATCCTTAATCCCACCTCACTCTATTTAAAAACACAATGAAGCATACCTCTCTGTATTAGTTACTTATGATTAAAATTATAGGTTTATTTTCCCAGGAAATTAACATGTTGGATACATACGAGCTAAAATAAGGCAAGGAAGTCATTAAAAGATTATAAACCTAAATTTAAAATCTTTGCCAGGACAAAAGTTTTATTATAAAATCATGGCATGTAGGAAAACTTATTGCAATTAATTTGTACTATTTCTATGGAAAAGTACAGAAAAGCTAAACAAACCTTAACTAAAATATCTCTGGCTGAACACTCTATCATGAGAGTGTCTTCTACTAACAGGTTTTCTTTCCCAATAAGAATTCCTGCTTCTATAGCTGCACCAATAGGAATGACCTCATCAGGAGGGATGGAATTGAGAAGCTCGCCGGCTGGGAAAAGATCTTTAATCAGCTGCTGTAGCCTTGGAATTCTAGAAGACCCTCCACTAAGGACGACCTAGAAAATGAAAATAATTTTCAGTCACTTACTTTCTGAAAAATGGTTATTCCTCAAAGTATAATAGTCTGAATTATCATCTACATATATAATAGTAAACTCCAAAAAAGACCTATATATCAAGATTATGTCATACTTTACATAACGATATACACATATGTATTTTACAGATTATAGAGAATATATTCTTTACTTATAACAACAAAATTTAAAATCAGGAAATCTCACCACATTATTAGAAAATAAAATAAAGCTATATATGTGGTTCATGATCAACAGGCTTATCCACAAAGGGCCACCTGACTAGAAACCATTAATATTTTGTATTGTTCCAACTTTTATAAGAAATGTTTAAGTAAATCTTACAGCATTTTTGTGATAAAACAAAAATGGCCTATCTGTTTATGTGAAAACTATACCACAGATTTTTTTGCCTTCACTATGAAGAAAAAGTTTCTTGAGAAAAAACAGATATCATATAAAACTGTATTTTAAGCTCTTGGTACTGTCATATTAAATCTTTTATTTCTGGAGAACTTCATATAAAATTGCTCTCTTTAATTCTAAGTTCCTCATTGATTCATCTGTTTAGTACTAAGACTCTGGGGGCATTCAGAATATTGATTAAACACAAAGCCCAAGGAAGAATCAATAACCACTTCTTGTTTCACAGTCTTTTAATGGATGTTCTCAAGCTCAATGTGGCAAAGAAGAGGACTAACTGAGGAAAATTAGGCCTGTCTGTGTGAACCGAGGAGGAACGCCACATTCATGTTCAGGTCAGAGCATGAAGAACACCAGCTGAAGGAGGTATGTATTTCCATATATACAGAGGGCGCCAGAAAATGTACAGACACTTTAAGAAAGGAAAAGAGAAGATGGCTTGGGTCCAGGAGTTCAAGGTTGCCATGAGACATGACGCCACTGTACTCTGGGCCATTCAACACAACAAGATACTGTCTCACACACACACACACAAAAAGCCTAGCTCATGTCCAAAGATGGGCATGATTCTGAAATAGAAATAAATAATAAATAAACAGAAATAATTGAGGAAATAAAGAAAACAATTAAACAATTCTAATATTTTTTAAAGTCTGAAAATACTTAAGTAGAGAGAAGTAGTAGGGTGTATTGTTGACGGCAGACTCAGCAAATGACACTGAGTTAAATCTTGGCTCTATTACTTACAATCATGTGACCTTCGGGAGTTACTTAATCTCTGCACTTTGGTGTTTTTACTTATAAATCACGGATAAATAATAGGGCCTACCTCGTGAAGTTGTTGGTGAGTATTCAATGAGTTAATCCGTGTAAAGCACTTAGAAACAGTGTCTTACACAGTAAGCATTCAGATTTCTATCCTCCTTTGCTCATATTTAAGTAATATACCGGAAAGGAGTTATTATTTTTTTTTTTTTGCCTAGGAAACTAAAAAAACATGTACTTGTAAGTTTACAGAGCCATCAACCAAAATTTAATCAATTTTCCTTATTCATTAACACAAGCTCAGAGAATATGTAAGTGTATAAAAATATTCTTTCAGTACCAAGAACTATTTTTTAAATTTCAAGTCTGAAACTACTCCTAAATTAATTAAGAAAAATATAAAAGCATTACCTTGTTGATATCATCTGCTGTAAATCCACTTTGATCTAAGAGTTCTCTGATTGCTTCTATGCATTTATTAAAAAGTGGAGAACAAAGAAGTTCAAATCTTGCTCTATACACACACACACACACACACAGAGGAAAAGACAGAAAAAAAGTTTAGTACCCTTAAAAAGAATTCTTGTTTTTATGACAAGTAATGCATCTAATGTGATAGTTATCTGACTGACGTGTGATCAGACAAGGTATTAAATACCAGTAGCACAATATCACAGGGAGACGAAGTCTAAGTTATTCATCTTTGTATATATAAAGATATTTAATATCAGATTCAGGTAAAAGTGCATCTTGCCCAAGTTTTCCAAAAAAATTCTAACAATATATGACATGCCAGCAATAACCTTGTTATTAACCTTGTAATCTAAATCATTTCAAAGTTTGCTATTTTTACCTATTGAAGCTTTAAAGATTATTACTAATTATTTCCCTTGATAGTCAAGGTTACAGTAAGTTTAGTCCTTTTGTATTACCTAAAAAGGTTGAATATTGGCATATAATAAAATGTTAAAATTATACATTTCATTTCCTTAACTACTGATATGAATAAGTAAATATATTAAGTACTGGGATAAACAACCTTAAGAAATTCTGGAAATAGAAAAATATAAAAATACTCTGCCCAGAAAGCGATTTTTAACACCTGTTTTTAGTCTTTTGAGTTGTAGCTTAAAATCTTTACAAAGATGTAGAGAGCCGTGCTGTCCAACAGACCTTTCTGCTAGGCGCTAGCCACATAAAACTATTGCACTGCAGCTAGCGCTACTAAGGAACTAAAGCGTTAGTGTGACCAGCCACTGGGGAATGGTTGCTATTGTACTGAGCAGCGCAGATCTAGTCTTTAGGAAAGCCCAGGGAAAGTGAAGAAGCAATACTTAACAGATAAAAAGATAACAATCAAATATAATCCCTAGAATCCTAAAACTAATACTGCAATATTTTTACTATGTTTCAAAGTTACTTATTAAGATGTTGGGAGGTTTGAATAGGCAAACTAATGGTCGCTAAGTTAGTGTTAGCAAATATGCAACACAAAAAGCTAGGGCAGGCTCAGCCATTTGGGCTTTCCAGGCAAAGGTACAACCATCAGGACTTAGGCTGAAGGTCTAGAATGCCTGCCTTTTAACACGGTGCTAACTGTAGCCATAAAAAGATGGGGCAAGCAGTTGCAGCTGTTGTAATTACTTTGGGAACAGCTATTTAGTCTGACAAAAGTTGGCTCTCACTTTCAAACAATGTCTTGATTACATGAAAGACATAGATATTAAAAACTATTTTATGCACATTAAATCTGTGCTTATTAAATGCCATAAAAGCTATGAAAATGTAAAATATATGATGATGAATGACAAAGCAAACAAAAACAAGGCAGACGTTGATCTTTAGTACACCGATGCTCCTTGACTGCTCATAGGGCTCTGTTCTGATAAACCCAAAGTTGAAAATTTCCTAAGCCGAAAATGCACTGGCTACACCTAACCCACTGTGCACGACAGCTTAACCCAGTCTACCTTGGGTGCGCTCAGAACATTTACATGTTCCGAGTGGGCAAAATCATTGAAAACAAAGTTTATTTTATAATAACATATTGAATAGCTCATGTACTTTATTGAATAATGTACTGAAAGTGAAAAACAATGATTTTATTGGTACTCAATTTTATGATTTCTACAGAACACTCATTGCTTCTGCACCCTGGTAAAGATGAAAAATTGAAAGCTCAACCATCTGTAAGTTGGGGACTGTCTACAGTGAAATAGGTAAAAAGAGGATGAACTTGAGAGTCAAACTGGGTTGACTGCCAGGTCCATCACTCACTGGCTGTAAGACTTTGGGAGAGTAACAAAATCTCCCTGGTTTCAGCTTCCTCATGTGTACAATAGACAATTATTGTACCTACCTACTGCATAGAGCTGATATGAGGAGTTGATGACAATATAAATAAAGTACTAGAACACAGCATGCCACATAGCGCTATTAAGTCATACTAAAACATGACAAATCCCACATCAAAGTTAAGCAACAAAGAACTAGGGTGGAACTGCAATTTGGAAAGAAAAATCTGGAAGTCTCAAATCGCAAATCCCAACCCACCTTTCTTTGAAAGATGGAGGATGCCTTTTTCACACTACTAATTGTAGGCATAAAATAACAGGGCAAGCAGTCACAATTGATGTAATTATTTTGGGAACAGTTATTCAGTCTGACAAAAACTAGACACCAAAAGTAAAGATAGCAAAATTCCTCTTTTATACATGGCTAATAAATCTCAAAAAAACAAAAACACTGAGGTGAGAAAATTAAATAAGAATGTTTCTGGAATTTTTTTTCAAAGTTTTTTCATTGTACCCTTACACAACATAAGGGTATATGGCATACCTCTTGGGGGTGGGACTCTACCTAACAAATGCAAACATTGTAACCGAGTTGTCTGTACCCTCAACATTAATCTGAAATTTAAAAAAAAAGTTTTTAAAACTTCAGTTTTACCTGGACACATTACAATCAAAATCTTGACCTTCATATAATGAGTCAAGGAAACAGTTGGCACTTCCCAAGGTTGACAAAGAATGCTTTGCAACTTCAGCACTGTTCATCAATTTCATCATGGCTCGGGCATTTCCTCTCACATCATGTTTGAAGGATCTAAATTAAAAACACAGCCTTTCAAGTTTAAAATTGTTGGGTCATTTAGAATTTATTGTAATTAAAATCTGGGTAATCCCTATTAGAATAATAGTAAACTCATAAATCCATATTACATTCCAGAGTTTAGAATTCTGCCTCTAATTCCTCTCAACTTTCTTAAGAACGTTCTCTGCAATTAAAAAAAGATCACTTCAAGAAAAATAACCAATTTACTTAATATATTTTAAATTGCTGCATTATATAACCGGAACAATAGATTATACTTTAAAGCAAGCAGACAAGATCCTACTTCAGGTAAGACAACCAGAGGTTAAAGGAAATTTATGTAACTGAGTCAAAGTCTCCTATGTTACCCTTTATAATAAACAGCACTATCACAGTTAAATGGCATAAAATTATCTCTTAAACATTAAAAAAAAAATTAACCTAAAAATACTTCTTCAAAGAAATTTGACACATATAACATATGTAAACTACAGAACCTCTACCTCCAATGAGTTAATTTTTAAAACTATTGCTAAGTAGTGATCAATGGTTTTGCTTAAATAACTTTACAACAAAAAGTAGCACAGGTCTTTATTAAATAAACAAGTAAGAATTGACCATTTTTTTCAAGAGTTTAATCAACCCTTGAGTTGATCACCCTTGAGTTTAATCAAACTAGTGAAAATACTGTTTCAATTACCTTTTCTTTTACAGTGATAATACCCAAAGTATAATCTTTATATGTGTGACTCTCAATATATCCAATCAGGGTAAGAATCTTGAATGAAGTAATTACATCCAATAACAAGACTGAAATATTCCTTGTGGTAGACTAGTGATTAAAACAACACTCCATAAAACATTAACTCACCTAGATATGATAACATAATGCAATAATCTTTACCAGATCTAAACTTTTCAAAAACCTCAGCAGGCATTGAGGCCTCAGTGCATCTACCTTCCTTTATCCAGACAGAAGAGTAGCATATGAAGAATTAGAAAAACAAACTTGAGATCCATGCTCATGGAGGTTGATGTCTGGTGGTCCCTTTACTCTAACAGAAAAATTTAGGCACACTGCATGGGGCATGGCCTCGCGTTTCCTTGCTATTGCCTAGATAGGCTATTATAACTCCAGCTTTGAAAATATCCAGTTTCCAAACAATGTAAAAAAACAAACAAAACAAAACAAAAAAAAACCACATCATCCTTTGCAGCTGGATAATTCAAAATAAATTAGGAAAACAAATAAGAAACCGGAAAATAAACCTCTATCTAAATGTATTTTCCAGGCCATTAATGCTTACCTTTGGAACTCAGACGCCAAATACCGTGCTAAGGTTTCTGTGAAGTGTGCACCACCAATGTTATCATCAGTGTTTGTTGAAAGAACCCGATATATTCCACTGTTAACTTCCATGACACTGAGAGATAAGGACGTTCCTCCAAGTTTAAACACCAAAATATTGCTTCAAGAGAAAGAATAAATTACATTTGAAAGACAAGTTGAACATTAGGAAAGACTGTGTTTAAATCACTTTAAATTACAAATGAGGAAATTGAAAATCTCAGGTGAGTGATTCAATTGTCCATAGTCACTCAGTGATGAATTCAATCTCAAAACTACATCTTTGGAACCAAAGTTCTTTTTCACTTAGTTATGTGAGCACAACTGTACTCTCTTGAGTAACCAGAGTTCAAAACACTAACTTGTCAAAGAAATCAAGAAGAAATCTGTGATGGCAGTGAATTTTAAGAGAACTGAATATAGAAATTCTATGTGTTAATACTATGTAAACTACTTACTGCAATAATGTTCTACCAATAGAAAACATATACAAAACTAGGTGCTAATTCCCCATTTCACAAGCATCAGAATTCACATTTGGCATTTCCTCTACATTTACCTAGTTTACCTAAAAATACTTACACATTAATTTCTTTCATCGTGAGATATGAATGAGGTGAAACAATCAGAGAAAGTGAATACTATATCTGAATTACTTTCTCTAAAGTTGTATGACCTTTGGGTCCACTAATATGTGTTGACGACTAAGTTAGGAATAAGTACAGCTCACTATTTCACCATCAAAAGGAGTCTCAAATCCTGATGTTGGATTACCCCATCTCCTGTCAAGTCAAATGTATATAAAAGCACCAGCTGTTTCTAAACATGTCTAATAATTAAAATTGGTAGCAAAATCGGCAGTGCCCTAGCTTGAGTTGGAACTTGAATAGGAGTGCGATTCCAAATCTTCCTCCAATAAATGGACAGAACGAAGGCGATAAAGGGCAGAAAAAGTTATGTCCTTTCTGTTTGTCCTACAACCTCTTTCTTAACTGTTTAAAAAACTGTAGGTAAGTGTTTCAATGTCCTCTCATCCATGAAGGTTGGGCACCACTACATGTCCTAATAATACATATTGATACAATTGCTATAATCTAAAATGTTCTCTACAGTAAAAAATCTTAAAGCTGCAAATATAGTTTTTACCTTTTTCCAGTAGGACAGTCTTGTCCAATTCCATAAGCAAGAAGAGCTGCAGATGGCTCATGGATCAATCGCAAAACATTAAATCCAGCAGCTCCAGCTGCTTCTCTGTGAACAATTTGCTTTCAATGAATTTAGTATCACAACATGTTCAATTTTACATTTTTAGAAATGCTCTGCTAAAGATTTTATGCAATAGCAAATAAGATTTCACAAGTAGAACATGAAGTCCAATGATCTTTAGAAGCACGAAAATAGAACAGAAGAAATGGGTATAACTTATCATAAGAGTTCACTTTCTGTTTAAAATTATGATGCTCAGAGCCCATTTTCTTGACAAAAAAGAACAGTATATACTTATACAGTAAGGAAAATAAAGTTCTCAAAAATGTCCATGTTAAACAGAGAAATTCACTTTCTCTCAGCAGTTCTTTTTAGGCTTTCAAAGACTTCATGCCATCTAGAATTTCTCCATTCAAGATACTACCACACTTTATCACAGTGACTTTATTAATTCTTTTTTTTTTTTTTCTTGGGGACAAAGCCTCAAGCTGTCACCCTGGGTAGATTGCTACGGCATCACAGCTCACAGCAACCTCCAATTCAAGCGAGTCTCCTGCTTCCACCTCCCAAGTAGATGGGAGTACAGGCGCCCGCCACAACGCCCGGCCATTTTTTGGTTGCAGCTGTAATTGTTGTTTGGCAGGACTGGGCTGGATTCGAAACCGCCAGCTCAGGTGTATGTGGCTGGCGCCTTAGCCTGTTGAGCCATAGGCGCCAAGCCGACTTTATTAATTCTAGGAGGTTAGAAATAATGTCATATTTATATCTACATATTCAACCCTGAATACAATGTGGCTTAAAGAGTAATATTAGTGAGTGAAAAATAAAATGCCTATGCTTATAAACTTTAGAAAAAGAGCAAGACAAATTCATAAAAAAATTAAACTTTTCCAATTTCTTTAATGTAGGGTCATAATTTTTAATAAATAAGGCAAGTCTCCACCACATAAGCAACTTCCGTATTTGCCAAAGCCCTGTATAGCGCTCTGTCCAGCAAAGACATGCTTGTTCACCAATGACATTTGCATAATGACCTGTAAAAAACTATATGCAACTTTTTTGTTCAGATATTAAGACCAAAGCTGAAGAAATAATCATAAATATTTTCTAAAATTGCATATTCTTCTAAAATTCCCATACCATCATTAATTACAGTGAAACTAAGGCTTCAACTAATACGTTTAGTTTAGGAAACTAAGTTTCAACTAATAAATTTAATATATTAATTTGCCCTGATAATTAAAAATGTTTCCCATCAAAACAGCTAAGAGGGTATACCACATATAAGTTTATGTTCCCTCGGTCTTTCATAAAAGGAAATATTAATGATTATTACCTTGCTAAGTTATTTACAAATATAACTTAATTGCCTAAGACATTTTCAAATACGATCTTACTATATAGCACTATTGTGAAATTTGTATTTCCTTTAATTAAGCCAGTAAGATAAACTCCATATTATACTTACCCAAGAGCATGTTTTTGCTTTTCTCCAAAATCAAATGGGACAGTAATAACTACATCATTTATATCTGAGCCCAAGACAGAATGTGCCGTTTCTGTATATTAAAAAAAAAAGATTAATTCTGATCATAAAAAAAAAAAAGTGATACTTTCTGAGGTTTATTAACTTATGACAAAAATCTTCTTATTAAAAAAATCACCTCACCCTGTCAATTTGCAATCTTAAATCATGCAGTACTTTTGTGGTTTTGGTGACAGCTTATAGATACAGAAGCAGGTACTTTCCAAAAAGCCTGGCTCTTAGGCTTCTGAGTTTCAACCATCTTCCAAATTAGACTGGTTCCATAAAGAGTGATGCTCTAATGCATCAGTGTGAAGACACAACATTATGATAATGTTAGTTCCATACATTAAAAGGCTGCCTTACATCCCACAAGTTTATGACATCATTCTAGAGCTGAAGTGAGCCTTATAAACAACCTACTCCAGAATTTCCCATTGTTCAACAGAATATTGGTCAGCTTAGAGCCTTGTCTGAAGTGGTAATGAAATCAGACCTACTTAATCTGCCTAAATTACTGTTTTAGAGTTACAACCTTGATGAGTGATATAATATACACTATTTACACCAAGTTTATTTGGCCACTGAATCTTAAGAAGTTTTGAAAATGCTAATCTCAAAATGCCCAAGCCATTTATATTACTTCTAGGGCAATTAAAGTCAGGGAAGGTAAGTCACTTAATCAAGGTCACAGTCAATTAGTGTCCAAACTAGGTCTACAGTTTAGGTCTTACTACAAATCCATTCAATCACTCTGCTTCTCCTGAGATCTAAAAATACCTTCAACATTTTTTAAGGTCAACTTTCAAAAGATCATTGAAAGTAACTGTTATCTGTTTTGTTCAATACCTCTCATTTTACTAAATATCAGTCGGGCAACATCTTCTGGGTTAATAAATTTTGTTTCTTCTCCAGTAGCCATCTCATATCGTAATTTCCCATTTTTTTCAATGACCTATAAAAGAAATTAATAATTGTGCTAAATAAGAATTTAATAAAAATTGCAAAGTTTCAAATTAATGTTCCATGCCATGACCTTGGCAATTACTTTGTGTAAAAGGGAAGCAAAAATAGAACCATACTCACTAAACATTTACTTTCCGTGATGTATTTCTGGGCTTGTGGATCAGCAGAACTGTCCATAAAGAAAGATAAAGACAGTTAAGTATTAAAATCAGTACTGTAGATACATAAGGTTTAAATACTGTACTTTTTAATACCATTGGAATATTAAAATACAGAGGTATTAAGCTGCATAATACTAGTCTTAAAATATAAAAGTAGTCTTAAAATATAAAAGGTTATAGAAATGGAATATTTACTTTGAGAAAAGGAGAATTACATTATAGTAATTCCACTAAAGTCCTGATCTTTGAATTTGAAAGTAAATAGTTCTTACTTGTTCTCACAGTGCTATTAACAGATGCTATGCATTTGGGGTGGCTTTTTGTATTATGATTTTTTGTTAGATTCTTTCACACCTATGATCCTCAAGAGCCACACTGAGATGAAAAGGACAAAAAGAGAGGATAGCAAACCAAGGGCAAACCACTATAGCTAAGACCATTTTTTTACTTAGTTTCTGAACATAAATCAACACCACAAATGAAAAGATAGAATGAAAGTATGAATGTTGCATATGGCAATGTGCAGAATCCTATAGATATGCATATATGTGGACAGATTTATAATAATGTGCCAAAGTAATAAATGTTACATGGCAATGGAAAAATTAAAACACCACGTACTATGTTGCTCAAAACAGTAACACCCACTTATGCAGACTACAGAATGTTTTCACTTACATTACTTCACTTTATCCTCAAACACCTAAACAGGGCATGTGCGGGCAGGTACTTGTTTTATATATAAACAGGTTTAGAGAACAGCAATGACTTATAAGAGGCAGAGCCAGTACTTGAGCCCCAGTGTTCTCTATTAAGTGACCATTGTTTACACTTTACCATACTGCCTCCCACTCATACTGTCATTGGTCTGATCGCAGTACTTCTATCTCTTAAGCAGGAAGAGAAATCTGATCCTTGGCTTAATTACATCTAGAAATTGAGATGAAATAGATCAGCACATTTCCACTAAACTGTTCTTCTAAGGAGCTATGACTATTCTACTTGGAGACCACGTTAAGTGTTCAGTAAGAAACATCTGAGGACCCTAACCTGGGTTGGGGCAGACTGAAAGACTAATGGACTGATTTGGCTTAGAACTCTGAAGTGTTTGCACATTTCTCATGCTTCCTTCTCTATCACCTAAAAAATTAATTAATAGGAGAAAAGGTAAGTAGCTTGCCTGAAGTCACACAGATGACAAAATGGCTGGCATCCAAATCTTCAATGCCAAGTTTGATGTTCTTTTCACTAAACTTTCTGCTCCCTTTTTCTAAACTCAATATTAACACTATATCCCAATTATGTTAAGAGTAGGAAAGTCTGAAGTGTGCCTATACTGAGTTCTGCAATTTATATTTTAATTTCAGCATGACACTAATTGTTTCTTTAAAGTAGAATTTAAGCCAACCAGGATTATTTATCCTATTATGTGTAGGCCATCTACTACTCAGACAAGAGAACTTGCCAGGAAGGAGATTTCACGGAATTCATACAACTATTAAAATGGCAAACTATTTCTCACCTGCTGTGCAAGGTTCTCCCGTCTGAGAACAGATAGCACAGGTAACTCTGAGGGCTCTATGTAGGCAAGGCCCTGGAGACTAGTTATTAGACAAGGAGAAAAAAGAGAATGTAGGCGACAAAGGAGTATAGCTATCAACAGAAAGCAGTGGACTCGATCCCCAACTACATACAAGTAGAAACTTTTATTTGTCCACACCAGAATTAGATTACTGAACATAAAAACAAAGGCAGCGGGGGTTGGTATACATAGCACCTCATTTACATCACGGTCTTTGGGAGGAAGAGTTAACTCTACCATTTTATCACCTTTATCAGCAATGCCATTTTCCCTTCCTCCCCTTTCTTAGGCATCCCTTACAACAGCAGCCCATGGGGTCAGCACACACCAGCACTCACATGCTCTGGGGTTTCCTTCCCTACTCCCATTACATGACAGTGCCTCACACATCTGAAAGTGCTCGTACATTCAGCTGTTCCTTTGGTCCTCACAACACCCCTGTGAGGTAGGTAGAACAATTATATGAGTTTCCCACTTTATAGATGAGGAACCCGAGGTACAGAATGGTGAAAAGGCTGGTCTAAGATGCGGGTGGGTGGTAATGGTCAGGCCCTGGTGCCCCGGCAGATACCGGCTTGCCTTCTGGTACGCTGTCTTCCAGTAGCAACTTCCCTCCCTTCATCCTTTTAGCCTATTTTTCTGTCAACTTCCTCAGGACCTTTCCCTAAGTTTTACTCCCACGTTTGGGTCACTTTACTTGTTAGACTTTCACAATGCTACCTTCAAACTGGAACCCCACTTGCATACTTCAGCATTTCACTCAGCTCAAAGAAATCCCTGCCTAAGTACTTTGCTACCACTAACAGGTTTATAGGTCTAACTCTCCAAGTACTTCCCTGTTTTTCCAGAAAAGTCTACCTATCTACAATAGAGTTAAATCCAGTTATAACTGACCCATACCCTTCTATATAATGACTTAGGTATATATCTGTATCCATTTCAATGCCTTAAAATATGCCCTTTTAAAGAAGGAATCTGTAGGTCCGGTGTGGTGCTTAGAAGTTCAAGAATGTATTAATAAACACTACAGAATGCCACAGAATGCTACCTTACAATTGTTACTAATATTTCCAACATACACTAATATGCTGCTCTGACTGAAAGCATTACAATTAAATTTACTTCACTTTCACTTGTTTTATTATGCTATTTAAAAGATTTTTAGAACTGGAAAGTACTAGAAAAAATCACCTAGTACAAGTCCCTCAATTTAGAGATGAAGAAATCGAGACACGAAAAGGGCAAATGGCTTGCCTGATGAAACTGTGACAGAACAGGGATCCAGGGGTTCTAACTAATTCCAGCGTACTCTACCACACCAGCTGCCTAGTCTGCCATCTACCCGCGGTTCCAGGTATGGTCCCACTGTTGTGCTGACCATTTCTTCACCATGTGCATTTCTAACACTTAACTGAGCACCCAAGCAAAATTCAAAACAAAACCTCTCCCAACATACCCACTCTTTTTTCCTAGCTTCTAGAGGCAGCAGGGAAGCTTTTTAAATCCCAAAGATTCCTATTTGTATTTCCTGAAAGCACCAAGAAAACCCCACTAGTTTTAAGTTAGCTTAATGATAGCCAGTAAAGGCTTCCTTTCTAAAGTAAATTGGAAGTTTGGCTTATCGCCTTCATCCCTTCTGAAGAAGTAGTGTGGGGGCAGTGCATTTGTTGAGGGCTTGTGCTTTAAAGGAGCCATCTATTACAAGCAGAATTGATCCATCCACCCTTAGTGTTTCCAAGGCTAAAGGGGCAACAAAGCTGTTCTCTTCCACCCTATGCCATTAAGGACATGAACTTCTGTCCATAACACTTAAGAAAAAGTAACCTTGTTAAGTTTCTTAGAAGGGAAGTTGTCTAGCATTTGCACTCTACAATATACTAGACAAAAAAAGGCAGAAAACAAAATTAGTTAAAAGCAAATTGGAAACATAATCGAAATGGTTTCCACAATGTTCAAATGGTGACCAAAATTTAAAGATATAATTTGCGCATCCAAAGGGACCCAAATAATAAGGCTGTAAAGAATTTGCTTACATTTAATATCTTATAAAACAGCCATTATTTCACAAAGATTACCAATATGAACCAGAACATACTATTGTGGCTCCCTGTTGGTTCTCAATCACATCCTTTTATTGACAGGAGACTAAGGACTAGTAAAACAAAGGAGGGAAAGATGGTCTGTTAAGAGTACTTAATAGTATGTACATCAGAGACACAGCAATGAACGTAAGAGATAAAGGTAGAAATACATGTTGTACCAATACTAGTCTAATAAGCCACCAAACTCCATGAAGCAGTCAACTTAAACTAGTAAAGAAAAGATTCAAGCCATACTTCCGTATCTTGTAAACTAATGTGCCTCACCCTAGCCTTACCACAGCTAAGGTCATGTGCATTAATAACTTAAATGTGTACAGTGCTTTTAAACTTTTAAAATCTTTCACATCTATCAGCCATTGGACCCTCACAACAACCCTGTGAGGCAGGCAGGGCAGGAGTTATTATCAAGCCCATTTTACAGTTGAGGAAAATGTTGTAGAGAGGTAAACTAAATTGCTTTACATTAGAGAAAAAGCCAGGACAAACTAGCTCACTTGGACTCGGACTCCATCCATTTTCTACAAGGCCACCCCTCAGGTTTCTGAAAGCTCTTACAGTTAGTGGAGAATCTTAGGGAAAGGAACTAGCAAGAATATCCCTAATATTCTCCATATTAATGGTTCATCCACCTTTGTTTTCTGAGGATACAGAAAAGGAGCCAGGGTTCTACAAGGCAAATGTTAGAATCAGACTTCTTCCAGTTTCGGAAATAGGCCCTTTTATAATCGGTTCCTAGCTTTTGGTATTCGAAATCAACCTCTGAAGCAATTTTTCAAGCCCTAGCTGAAAAGCACCAGTTGCTTCTTCCACTGCTGTCGCCAAACGTCTGACTGCGATGACAGCGTCCCTGCGGAGCTCATTGGCAGTGTCTTGCTGAGCACTGGCCTCCTCACCAATAGCAATCAGCCTGTCCAATTTTTCTTCCTCACGCTTTGAAAGTTCTCGTGCCAATCTCCTGTTTTCTGCCAACTCAGCTGCAATAGTCCTGGCCACTGACCGCCTTCTTCGCCTTGCCCACTTTGGAGGGGGCTCACTGGTCAAAGGCTTATCCCCACCAGAAGGAAAGCCAACTCTGGCAGAGGAGACTGGAGGCCGCGGTGTGGAGGCTGCCCCAGGAGGGTGGCAGCTGGTGCTGGCGCAGGGACTGGGCTCCCCCGACACGCCCAGTCTGGTCATGGGGCTGCTCTGACAGGGAGCCAGTGAACCTCTGAAAAGGTTGTGGGAGCTGCTGTAGCTGGGGGTCCCTTGAGAACACCCTGAAAAACAAAGCAACAATGTTGCAAAGAGGACATTCCTGCTAAAGGAATGCTTGGAGCCAGCAGCAGAGTTGAGAGACAATTACAGAACTATGGTAGTTCTAGGGAAGGCCCCTTTCCACCAGGGATTGGGGAGAACTCATTTGTTTAATGTGGGCGTTTTGGTCTGCTTAATCTTACCTCCCCAACATCCCCCTTGCCTTTCTCACTCCCTTTCCAAGTAGCTATCCAACCCACGCTGTATGTAGAATTCCTAAATATCCTTTACAAATAATGCCAGAACTATAATAGTTTGCTTCTAAAAAGCATGTCTAGGTTTAAAGAGTTCTAACACCTTATATACTTAGGGCCACAGCTTTTTAATACTTGGAGGTTTATCTTACTATTAGTTTTAAAAAGGGGGACACTGGGGGAGCAGAAGGGAATATGCTCAAGAGGGTACTTTCCACACACACAGTGCTGTTTAGAACCAAGTGACTCCAGGACCCCAATCCTTCACATGCTTGGGAGTTACCTGCACCCGAGGATTCATCCCAGGAGTCCTCAAAGTCACTGGTTTCCCGCATCTGGTCACTGATTCTCAGCTGACAATCCTCATCTGATTCCTTAACTGTTTTTAAGAAAGGCTGATGATCTGCTGCCCGAGTCCTTTTTGCCTTCAGGGTGCTGGTTCCCTCTTCCCCTGGGCTGTCAGGGGCTACTAAGTTCTGATCACAGTGCTTGGCCCAAGCAGTGTCCTCCATTAAGTTGTCTGGGTCAGTCACTATCTGATTTCGGAGAAGCTGATCCAATGTATCATAAAATGGACAGTGTGGTGGGTCGCCCATACTGGTGGCGTGGGCCACATAGGCCTTTAAATATAACGCCTTCAGAACTTTAAACTTGGAGCGGCACTGACGTTCGGTGCGGCGGAAGCCTTCCTGCTGCATTCGCTTAGACACAGCCTGATAGACATCTGCATTGTGGTGCACAGTCTGGAGGCGCTGGATATACTCTGCCTCGCCTAGTATGGAGAGAAGAGTTCGTGTCTCCTGTCTGGACCACCGGATGCCCGCACTGCTATTGGCACTGGCCATAGTGGGCTGGGAAGGAAGGTTGGAAAGGTCCCTCCTGAGCAGCAAGGTGCAAATCTGAAGGTGGGGAAGCTCTGTGTGTTCTCAGCACATTTCCAGGAGCCAGCCGAGTCTTCCCCCTCAGGGATAACTGCTGAGAAGCCAGGTCCAAGGACTGAATTTCTGGCTGGAAGGCCACAGGGGAATGAGAGTTACAGGGAAGGTGTGAGGATAAATTTGGCAGCAAGTTAAATGGTGCTACCTATGAGCAGGTCATAAATAGGCCAAGACTGAGAAATCCCATACTGGGAGTTGGCCCAGGGTGGATACCAGACCTGGGGCTTAATGGCTTGGTCTGGCTCCTCACACAAAGGACCAACAAAAGGACTGGCTACTCCACAAAGGGCCAACACCTCCAAGGCTGAGACCTGGTACAACTATGAATCTGTAAAAACTGCCATTGTCTGGTGAGTAGACCAGAGGAAAAATAACATGGTGGACCGTGAGGCAGTTAACTCTGGGGAAGCACTAGAGAGACCATGGTATAGGAATAATCTGAAAGGTGCTCATGGTTTTACTGACCTTGACCTAAGTAGCATGCTGTGGCTGTTACCCAAGTGACTGTCACTGGTCTTACTCCTTTCCTAAAAGGTAACTTTTAGAGCTAGAAAAGTGAGTTTAAGTTGTTCTGCTAACATAAAACTTTCTGTACAACATGGCAAAGGACAGTCACATCACTTCTCTAAACATCTGTCCCCAAATAGTGGCATAAAACAAAAACATGTTGCTAAGAAAATGTTGTGTATCTGGACTAGATCAACATCACCATCTTGGTTGTAATACTACCATTTGCAAGATTAACCACTGGGAAGTAGTAAGTCTAGTAACACACCAGATATCTCTGTATTATTTCTTATAGCAACATGTAAAACTATAATTATCTCAGAATAAAAGCTTAATTTAAAAATAGACACAGTGTTGGCTACTCAATGATTCCAGCTTCCTTCTGTCTAGACTCTAGATTTTATGATTTAAAAATATTTCACCAACTTTTTTTTTTTTAGATAAAAGTCTCACTCTGATGCCCAGCCTGGAGTGCACTGTAGCCTCATATTCCTGGGCTCAAGAGATCTTCTTGCCCCAGCCTCCCAAGGACCTAGGATACAGGCATGTGTCCTGCCTACTAACTTATCTGTATGTATAAAAGTAACAAATATTAATCTATAATCTCTAAATCTGAAAATTAACATGAAGAAATTTCTATTTAAATTTCTCACTTAAAGTAGAAAAGAAAGAAAACTAGGGCTGAAGGTTAGGAGAACTGAACTGCAATCTTACCTAGTTCACGCCTCCCAGCTAATTTAGAAATGCCACCCTTCTCTGTGCCTTCATTTTCTCATCTATAAATGGGGAGAGAGTATAGCTGTCCTACCAATTTTACAGGGATGTTGAGAAGATTAAATAAAATAATAGATGTGAAAGCACTTTGAAAATTTAAAAACATTGTCAAAAGTATTACTACTATGGTGAAAATGAAAACCCTTAATTAGTATAATCTATAATTTGAGGAGACAGCAGTCTGGGGAGGCAAGCCTTTTTAATCTTCTAATTAAAGTTACAGCAGATGATTAACCTGATTCTTACATAAGATGTTAATTAAGCCGTTTCTCTAATGATTAAGTTTGTAAGCCAACTGGAAAAGTTAGTTCCCAGAAAGTGTCACCATGAGTTCCTGAGGAAAAGCAATAGCATCTACACAAAATTATAACCAACTATAAAAGATTTTGCAAAATTCAACAACAGCACAAAGAACTCTTCAAATTCCCACAACATCTTTTCATTTCCCTCAACTAAAAAAATAAAAACAAAGTGAAAAGTCCAAATTACTACCTATGAATGACACAAATTATCAAAATTAAATTAACCTTGGCGTTTGTCAATATTAACAGACCCGGCAAGAAATGTCTGAGTAAATTCCATCCTTTGGAAGATTCAACAATAATAATCAAAAGACACAGCCTGCTGGGGTACTCTCTGAAATGACTTACATCATAAAAAGCAACAAAAAAACCTCCCAAACTATAGCGTTTCCAAATTTCATTTCACGTTATCCTTAGCATTAATGAATGTGTTTTTATTACCACATTTAAAAGAATCATTTTAGTCCATACCTTCTGCCAAGAATCTGCTTTACTTTCATTACTGTATTTGAAATATTTCTTATTCTACTTTGTTTTGCTGCCAGTCCAACAATCTGAAAAAGAGCAATGTATTACAATGCATGTAATGTTTGATTATTTCAAAGTATAAAAATAATAATAATTCAATACCTCTTCATTGTCTGAGTAAGCAACAACTGCTGGAGTAACTCTATCGCCTGCATCATTTGCAACCACACCAGCCCGGCCATCCTAAAGAGAAAAATGCACAAGAACGGTATTAATAATTTTAAAATGAACTATACAGCCTCATTAGACATATTCTGACATATGCAGGCCATTGTTACTTTGCATCGATGTGTAAAGAAAAACGGCGATAGAGTTTTCCGATATCTTAAAAGTTGTAGATTTAATTATCGTTATTTACTTTCTAGTTTTTACAGTAGGTGTGTATTCCCTGAGGAATGGCCTCATTTTTTTTCTGTCTGCTCTGCAGAGTCAACATAACAACAACTTCTCTCTACCCAATAATAATAAGTCCATTATTCCATCACCCTTCTATTCCTGCTCTTCCTTCTCCCACAATTATATCTTTCTTCCCCTTTCTACATATCCCTTTGGCTTTTCTTTACAAATTACTGGACATTTAAACGCGGGACTAGTAGCAGCGGAATTCTTTATTACCGTTCCTTCCACCTGCCGACGATAAGCTCTCTCACCTGCAGAATGGCCCAGTCCGGGGAGCGTGCTCAGCCAACCGGCTTCACAGCCAGACACCCTTGGCAGAATAAGAGCTCCAGTCCTAGACTGTGGCCACCCGACTCTCTAGGTCCTAGAGTCCACGCCCAGCTCAGCAAGTCCCTCGGCCCCCACGTCCCTGAGACCACCAGCATTTGGCTCTCTTGAGGTCACTACAAGAATCCTGCAGAAATCCCGAGGCCGGGATGTCTGAGAGACTCCTCCAGGCATCCCAAGGCCAGGCGTCCCTGGGATTCTGTGGGCATCCATCACGTGACCCAGCAGTCCTCGAAACCTCTCGAGGCATCCTGTGGCCCTTACAATTCCCGGGACCCCCCCCCCCGGGCATCCTGAGGCCCTATCGTCCCGGGACCCCCCCCCCCCCACCACCAAACTCTGGGCATCCTGCGGCCCTATCGTCCCCGGGACTCCCCCGCTCCCGGGCATCCTGCGGCCCTATCGTCCCGGGACTCCCCCCCTCCGGGCAGCCTGCGGCCCTATCGTCCCGGGACTCCCCCCCTCCGGGCATCCTGCGACCCTATCGTCCCGGGACTCCCCCCCTCCCGGGCAGCCTGCGGCCCTATCGTCCCCGGGACCCCCTCCGGGCAGCCTGCGGCCCTATCGTCCCCAAGACCTCCTCTGAGTATCTCGCGGCCTTGCCGTCTCCCTGGGCCCTCTGGACATCCTGAGGCCCTGTTGTCCCCGGACCCCCCCGGGTATCCTGCCTCCACCAGGTCCCCCGAACCCCGCGTGCCAGGCAGGAAGCCGCGGGTGATGAGGCTGCATCTGCTCTGCCCTTCGCCTCAACACGTCCCCGCAGCAACGCCACTCTGCGCGACGTTCCCACACCCGCGACACGCCATCCTCAAGCTTGTAGATGACCCCGCGCCCAAAGAACTGGGTGGCCGACACGAAGCCCGCAACCCAGCGCCCCCGTCCTCACCTTGTAGACCGCCACACAGGCTGATGTGCAGCCCAGGTGAACTCCGATGGCCGCCATGAGGCGGCAGGGACGGTGGCAGCGGCAACTAGGGGTCCCGCAACCGCAACAGCCACCAAACGCCGGACAGCCCCAGCAGGCAACGCGGAGACTTCACGTTGCCGCCCGCCCACTGCGTCCAGTCCACAGCGTCGGCCTCCACGTCTCCGCCAATCAACGTGAAGATCCCGCCTTTCTTCAGGGACAGCGGGCGAATAGCTTCAAGTGCGTCTCTGCACGCTCAGCGGGAGCCGCGCCGCGCTTGTTATAGTACGCACGCGCCAGCCGGGGAGGGGCGAGGAAACGTCGCCTTAACTCCGCCCCTTCCGTGGTCCCTTCGTGAGAGCCAATGGAAGCTCTCGGTTGAATGGCGTCATTTGTCCTAGCAACTGCAGGCAGAGTCTTTTCCTCTCCAACCGAGCTGTAGCAGCCCCGCGGCGACAGCTGCGCAGCAGGCGGTGGGTGAGGGTGCGGACTCAGTATGAGGTGCACTAGCGCAGTTGCAGTGGTGGCCTTTTGTGCTGGGCTCTTGGTCTCTAACTCGGTGCCCGCGCTGAGCCAGGAGGCCGAGGCCGGGGGGCAACCGGGGGCAGACTGCGAAGGTGAGCAGTGTGACACCTGCTTGCATGGCGGCGGCAGGTTGCGGCAGCGCAGCTGTCGTCTGCTTAGACTGCTCCCGGCCTTGCCTATAAATAACATCTCACCCACGAAATGCAGGCCTGTGCCTAGTTTCACATCGCCCAAGCCCAGGCAAAACCGGAGTCGGGCCCGGTGACACCTCGAACCACATTCTGCTTTTGCTGTGACTATTAAACTGCCTCAATAAAAGCTGGGGGGCTTACAATTTGCTTTAGATTTTGTGCATACGCTGCTAGATTCGGCTGACTGGCGCCAAACTCCTGCTTCTAACCGGCGAGACTTGCCTGTTTTTGCACAGAAGACGTCTTTCAAGTCCCAGCTAGTTGGTGACTCTCAAAAGAAAAATAAAACGTGACACGGAATTGGGGTGGCTTTCATCAGAGGATATAGCAAACATTCGTAAAGCTGCTTTACAAAGGAGGACATTAACTCCTTAGGAGAGGAAAAGGAAAGAACCATTCCCTTTTCTTGTTTTTCCCAGTGTCTCAGCTGTGGGCCGCAGGCAGAAAACGTGGGTTTGTGTCTCACCAAGCCCACTAGCTCTGGGAATGTTGTTCTTGCAAAATCAGCGTACTTTACTTTAGAGAGCTGTTTGGGGAAAAGAAGATAAATAGATATGGTTGTCCTTTCCTCCTGGACTACTGCAGCATTCTATCTTTCCTTGAAAATAATTTCAATGTATGTCCCCTAAGCTTGAGAATTTATCCCTACTGAACAGGAAATTGTACGCTCACGATACACAATATACAGTATGTTGAATGAATAGGTGAATATAGTCTTACTAAAAGTCTTAGTAATTGGAGTCCAGCTTTCTAACAGTCCTGCAATAATTAAGCTTTTTTCTCCAGAAATTTAAAATAGCTACATAATACAGTAGAACCTCCATAGCTGACCACCTCCTTAAGTTGACTAATTTCCATAGACGACACGTACATATAAGTCGAGTAGGCATAGTTCCTTATGTTGACCACCTCCGTGTGTTGACCAGTTTGTTTAGTCCCTTGAGTGGTTAACTTATAGAGGTTCTACTGTATGTTAAACATGCTACTTGTTCAGTTAAGTTATAATTTGGCTTAAAGATATCATACAATTGTCTCCTATACAATTAAGGTCAAATTTGTGAGGCATAGATTGGATGAGTCATCAGTAATTTAATTTCTGGAGCTTCTACCTAAAAGTTTCAGAAGAGAGAGCATCTTAATTAAATGTGAAGCTTATGCCACCTTTTCTAAATTTATTATGGTTATTAACTTGAATGTCTGAAAGAACCTGTGTTTATATCTCACTTATACAGGTAAAGAGACTGTATAATCCCCAGGGAAGGAAATACTAGTTTTGAGACAAAGAGAATTAGATTCTGGATATGGCTCTATTACTGTTTATGAGCCTTTCTTAGTTTCTCCTCAATGTGTAAGATTAAATGCTGTAGTATATATATATTCTAGAGCAAAAGTAAAAAACGGATGGTTTGTGAGCTGCCTTGGAACTATTTATGTGTTAAGTTTACAAAGTATTTTGAAAAAAATTAAGTTAATCAGCTATATTTTAAAATTGGGAGATTTCATATAAAAATTCAGATTTCTTGGCTTTTTTTGAAAAACCAGATGACCCAGCAAGACTGGTGCATATGGCCATGTAGTATGGATTGACTTTTCCTGTTCTTTTTATTTCATTTTGTTTATTTATTTTTTTTGGAGACAGAGTATTGCTTTGTTGCCCTCGATAGAGTGCTGTAGCATCATAGCTCACAGCAACCTCAAACCCTTGGGCACAAGCGATCCTTTTGCTTCAGCTGCCTGAGTAGCTGGGACTACAGGTGCCTGCCATAGCACCCAGCTAGTTTTTGGAGGTGGGTTCTTGAGCTTGCTCAGGCTAGTCTTGAACTCCTAAATTCAGGCAATCCACCCACTTGGCCTCCCACGGTGCTAGGATTATAGGCATGAGCTGTTGTGCACAGCTTTCTGTTCTTTTTATAAAGAACATGTATTCCCCAGGTCTTGAGTTGTTTTTTTAAATTTAGACTCCAATTATTTAACTCATTCATTTTCCTTGCCTGATACCTGTGGATATGTAAGTTTGTGAGCCCTGTGTGAGGTAATGTGAGGCTTACTGGAAAAATGTAAATGTTTCTAGATCTCTTTAAAAGGTTTATATTGTTATGGCACTATTTTAAAAACTTAAATTTGAAATAATTATAGATTGCCAAATATCATGAAGCACTCCCCTTGGGAAGCTATGAACCAGTGCTAGCAACTAATCCACCCTTCAAAGCACCTGTTCTAGGATGGTTGCGTGAACTTCGTTGTCAGACCTCTTATGATGACAGCTCTAATGGCCATTCCTGAAAAAGAGTTCCAGAGTTACTTTGAAGGATGTACTAGGTGCTGGCGCCAGTGCATAGCTTCCCAAAGAGAGTACTTCAAAGGTGACTGTAGTGATTTTCAGTCATGAGATAGGTAGCACTTTTTCTAGGCTGAATTTGAGTAATTACTCCTACTCTGAGTAATGTGGAAAACCACAAGAAGCTTTTGCTCAGATGAAGTAGCACCATCTGACTTTTGTTTTAAAAAGAATCCTGCTGGCCTGGTTGAGGAATACCACTCATAAAGAGAATTTAGAGTTATTTTGTCTTGAGTGAATTTGCCAGTCAGTGTAAAGGTGAGAGTTGTGAGGGTTGGGGGTGGAGGGGACAGTCAAGCCCAGGCTTTGCTTTAATGTGGGGAGCTTTGTCTACTAAAAGACTCTTTTGTTTTTCATCTGAGAGTCCCAAAAGGTCACTCCCTCAGAATAAGGTGGAACGCGCCCTATACCTAACCCATTTAGGTAGATAAGGAAATTTGCCTGAATACCAAGCAGGGTGGAAAAAAGAAAAAAAAAATACATCTCTGAGGGATTATAACCATAAAATGTCCCTCACTTGTATTTTCAGCCAAAATTCACATCAAGGGTCCCAAAACTTCAAACTATTGATAAGTTTAAAATAGTCTTTGGCTAGTAGCCCCTTAAACCCTAGTGTTCAGACACAAATCCTTTCTGGACATAAGGCATCTTCCTCTTAGGCCTCAAAAAATCTTCCCAAATAAGTTTCAAGGACGTATTGAACATGACACAGGACAACATAAGCAAGCATACAAGGAAATTAGGTACCATGGGCAACAACCTCTAGAAACGTTAGCAAATAGAAACCTACTCCTAAAGACTTTAGATATTGGAATGAACAGACACTGATCATAAAACAATTGTTTTAGTGTGTTTAAAGGCATGAAAGACATGTTTAAAAATATCTGCAGGAAATAAGAAGTGACCTGGAAGCTTTGAAAAAGAACTAAAAAGAGCTCGTGGAATAAAAAAATAATAAAAATTTGAAATTCAATGAGTGGATTTCATCTTTCATGACTATCTTCTTGGCTCCATCTCTTCCACTGGCTCTGGACATGGGGGCTGAATGCAATTGTTCAAATTGGGGCTTCACTTAAGGGTCATGATGATGGAATGTGAAGGCATATGGAAACTACAAGAAGCTTTATTCAAGATAATCATTCAGGTTTTACTCTGTGCTTAAAAACAAGCTATCTCAAGATCACCTCCTTTAGAAAGCAATATTTTCTTTTAAGGTTAACTCAATTTTGTGGCAAAGTTCTCATTTTAGGTGGAACTCGTTTCCCACGGTTGATTGATTAATTGATTTAATAAGTTTTTGTTAAGTAGCAAGGGGCCTGGAACCGTTCTTAGAGTTTGAATCCATTGTCAGGGTGCATGATCCATGCCTCCTTTTTTTATGTGGTGAATGGGTCATAAACACAGGCGTGGTGGTGGTCAAGTTGTGCATTCCAACGTATCTCTGTGTTCCTTCTAGTATGTAAAGAATTCTTGAACCGATTCTACAACTCCTTAAGAGACAAAGGAATTAACTTTTCACTGGACATCCTAGAGAAAGAATTGATCAGCTTTTGCTTTGATGCCAAAGGAAAAGAAAACCGCCTGGTATGGTAAATTTTCACCTTTCATTTTTCCCATGTGTTTGAATAAAAGAGTTTCATTTTTCATCTTGCACTTAATATCCTTTTACTTCATTGTAGATTTCAGCAAGCAGAAATCTATTTTCCAGTGAAATGTAGTCTTATTATTTTCATCCAGAATGTATCCAGTTTCCTTGTATTTTCTGAGTATACCATGGGCAACCATTTCTACATTTTCTGAACTGAAATCATGTAACCGAATTCCTGATGAGAATTTACCATCCTGAGTTAAGAGTGGGTAGAATTTCCATTTGTCACCCAATTAGTCAAATCTTTCCAAACATTTTTAGTATTTATACATAACTAGTGATCTATTTCTGTTTTGTTACTATGCAATTTAAGTGGTGTTTCCTGTGTATACACATAGGGCCTGTTTCAGTATACTGTTCTACACCACTTAAGACAATTTCAGGCCAATCCCTTTTTGCCCAAAATCATCATGTTGATGAATTTGTCAGTTTAAATCTGCATTGCTGACTGCTCACCATGGATGCATTGTGAAACTTACATCTTTATTTTGTAACATTTAAGTTTTATATCTTTAAATGTAAAATTCTTAAGTCAGGGAGTTTGAAAAGCAGTATTGTATAAAATCCAAATGCTGGGTTTTATAATTCTGTCTCTTCTGCTTGTTAGCCAGGTGACCTTCAGTGGGCTTGGGTAGAAATTGGGGATAATAACACCACTTACGTCCCAGGATTGTTGTGTGATGTAAATAAGTTAATACCTTGAAAGCACTGAGAGCTGCACCTGGCACAGAGAAAACAGTAAGTGTGGCTGTCCTAGTTGTCTCGTGACACCACGTGAACAGCAGGGTGCTGCTAATCCTCATGATCGCCAGAACAGAGTCACCTGTTTCTTGGTGGCTTCATCAGCAGGGGTTAACATTTAATAATGGGACCATCACTAGGTTGACCTCTTTCTCACTTCTCCATAGCTTTGTTTCTTGCCATCCTCTTCTTTTTCCTTCAGTGCTATTATCTCGGAGCCACAAAAGACGCAGCCACGAAAATCCTAAGTGAGGTCACACGCCCAATGAGTGTGCATATGCCTGCCGGGAAGATCTGTGAGAAGCTGAAGAAGATGGACAGCCAGATCTGTGAGCTGAAATATGGTACGCCAGAGGCTGGGGTTCTTCCCGGGACATCCAGTGCATTGCCAAAGCTCTGCGCTCAGGGCCACCGTTTCTGAAGAGTCAGTGTGAGAAGAAGAATTCTCCACTCACCAGTTGGGTGGCTGGGCTGATGAATGGTGCCTAATGCCATTGAGTTTCTTTGAGAAAAGAGAAATGAATAATAGTACTGACATAATCAGCCTTAGGTCAACGCTGCCAACCCAAAACTACAAATGTGACATTCATAACATAATAAGGCAAGGAAAATTTCAAAATAGAAAGAGAGCAGCTACTCTTGGTGATTTGGGCTCTTAATAAGACAAAAGTTGTGTCTTTTCAAAGATGATGCATGGCCTGCGACGTTTTAAATGCGATTGTATCTTTCTTCCTCACATCGACCATTCTGCCAACTTTAAACTTTAGGAAGTATGTTATTCACATGAAATCAGGTTTTGCCTGATGAATAGCTTATCAGAAGGCACCTAAAATAAAAAGCAAGGAAAGGAAGGAGATGTTCTATTTAAAACATTATCCTTGGCCTTGTAAATTTCACACGGCTAGAACATTCTTATGCTGAGGATTTATATCTGGGCCAGACTTTGGGGTAGATGGAGGAGGTGTGATAAAAGGATGGAGAATTCCTCCCTCAGCCTGTCCTTGACACCTAGCATTCTACCAGGAGACACTCATTTAAATAACCTAAAAAAATAAATAAACAACCTAAGTAATTAGCATCCAACTCTTAAGTTTTCATAGTCTTATTTGCCAACACAGCTGTGTAATATACCTAGCATCATAGCTACATAGCTAGCTTTAAATAGGTGCTAAGGTTGGAACTTACCAAAGACAATCTATTTCTCAATTTGCCAAGGGCAAGACCTAACTCCCAGGGTGATTATTGTGGGTAGTTATCTTTTTATTGGTTTCAAAAATAATGAAGCACAGGCAGAAATCACTGAGTCCACATAAACAATATTCACAAAAGGGACAAACCTATGCAGATTTAGTCATTCAACAAATTTATTTTGAATGACTTCTTCTATATACAAGGAGATCTTAACAGGGCTCCTTAATAGAAAACTAATCAGATATTAAGAAGAAATAAATCCTTAATGTTTTGGCAGCACAGGCCACTAGAGGCCCTTGGGGAGCTGTGAACTAGTTTTACTTTTTGTATTTTTTTTTTTTTTTTAAGTTTTAGGACTACACAGAGGGTTTCCCCCTTTTAAAATCAATGCCAGACTGGAACTCAAACAATGGATACTTGACCAGAAGAATTTTTCTCCTTCAGCTTCTTGAGTAGATCAATAGTTTTAAATTATTCATAGCTTATTATTGCCAGGAAAGATGAGATCGAATAAGGGACCTTTGTGCTGTAGGATATTCATAATTTGAGCTGTAAAATTTTCTGCATTGTTGTCAGAAATTAACGAATCAGTTAAGTATAAAGTTGGAGGATGTTTTCAATTAGGAAGGTGTCATTTGATTTTTGACCTGAAAGGAGGTTTTTATTTGTTTGCTTCATTATTTAAAAGGATAAGGAATCACTATAAAAGTGTAAGGGTTCTTTAGAGTACTGTGTATAGATGACCCTCCAAACTAAAAAAAGGCTTTAACATCCAACCTTTGAATTAGAACACTCTACATTAGAAATTTTTGACAAATCACTTGACAGCTATTACGTTTTTAATGTCTTTAAATGTTAGGCTCTATTCCTCAGGGGAAAATAAGGGAGAGTTTTTAAAGGGAGGTCAAGTTGAGAAAGTCCTGGGCTGCTACTACTGGTTTAATAAGTAAACTTAAATGTTGCATTTATGTTCAAAACAAACACCAGGCAGGCGGTTAAGGGGCAAAGAAGACTTTGCTTTAAGAAGTTTAACCCTTTCTGACAGGTAAATTATTATTAGTAGTAGATTTTAGATGAGCTTTTTTTTTCTATATTGGGATTGGCAATGGAGAGGTAGCCATGTTCTTGTTATTTTCTGCACATCATCTGTGAACAAGGAAATAGCAGTGTTGCTAGTGGAGTTAGATGTTGCTGACAAGTATTATTGGCAAGAATTGTAGGAGCCCGGTTGGCTGTCCCCAAAGCGCTAGCATTGGAGAAGTGGGGGATACCACAGAGGGCGGTAAATGAAAGCTTGATAATTTAGTAATCCCAAAGGGGAAGGGCATCAGGTGAGTTTAAACAGAGATCCAAAACAATTAAGGTTCAATGAGAAAGCTTTGTTCACATGTTTGGGTTTCTTTACATTTTCCTTTAAAACTTGATAGTGCTTTGTAACCTGTTTGCTCGTCTGCTTTAAGGAAAATGTATCTTTGTAGAAAAAGTGAACCAGAACTTGCTGGTTAAGTATGGTTAGGGCATTCATTTAGCCACAAACCAAGGCCATCCCAAAGGCACTGACTGCCTTTTATGGCTTTCTTTCTTGTTACCTTGTTTTGATGCAAGGATGATCTTTTGGACAGAAAGCCAGATAAAAACACAAATTATTCCAACAGTTTCATAGATAGCTCTTTCTACATAGCTTTGTATTTGTCCTTCAGTACCAAGGGGGGTGCAGGTCTAGGACTGCATTTGGATACTAAAATCCTTCACACTTCTTCTCATATACTTTAACTCACTTCTAAATTTCTTATAATGCCTGTTACGTGTAAATGCTATGTAAATAGTTATCATACTATACTATTTTTTTTAATTTTTTTAATTTTTTTTTTTTTTGCAGTTTTTGGCTGGGGCTGGGTTTGAACCTGCCACCTCTGCCATATAGGACCGGTGCCCTATTCCTTTAAGCCACCGGCTCCACCCACTATTTTAAAAATATATATTTAAATCGTTGTATTGTTATTTTTATTTGTTTCCCTCAGATCCTTCTTGGGGGAAACTTTTTCCTAAAATATTTTTTCAGAATATTAGGGGGTACACTTATTTTCATACTGTGTTTCTGTATAGGTTGAGTTAAAGTTCAAAGTGTGCCCTTCACCAGATAGTGGGCACGGTACCCCACAGGTGTGAATTTACCCATCCTTCCCTCTGCCCTCCCCCGAACTTCATTTCCATTGAGATTTACTTCCACATGCAGTTCAATGTTGATTAATTAGTTCCAATTTGGTACTGAGTACATGGGTTTGTTTCTCCATTCTTGTGTGGTTTCCAGTTCCATCCAGGTTGGCACAAAATTTAAAAGATTGCCATTTTTTTTTCTAGTTAGTTTTTTTTTGGTTAGGGCTGGGTTTGAACCTGCCACCTCCAGTGTATGGGGTTGGCACCCTACTCCTTTGAGCCACAGGCGCTGCCCAAAAATTGCCATTTTTTTTTTTTAATGGCCGAGTACTCCATTGTATGCCTATACCACATTTTATTAATTCCACATCAGTGCTTATTTGAGTCCCCCATGATGTGGAAACCATGGATGCAAAACCTGCAGATATGAAACCCTGTGACATGAGGAGCCACTGCGGTCCGTTTTCCTTAGGTGTGTCTTGGTGTCCATGGAAAATGGAATTTTTGTACTCTGATTTGGATAAGGTACTAAGCACCAAGATGAGCGACACCACGTGTAAGTGTTCCAGGGAGGCTTTCGTGGGTTTATTTTATTTTATTGTTTTTGAGACAGTCTCACTTTGTTGCCCTTGGTAGAGTGTGGTGGCGTCACAGCTCACAGCCACCTCCAACTCTTGGGCGTAAGTGGTTATCTTGCCTCAGCCTCCCGAGTAGCTGGGACTACAGGTGCCTGCCACACGTCTGGCTATTTCTTTTTCTTTTTTTGAGATGAGGTCTTGCTCTGGCTCAGGCTGGTCTCGAACCTGTGAGCTCAGGTGATCCACCACTCGGCCTCGCAGAGTGCTGGGATTCCAGGCGTGAGCCACCGCCCCTGGCCTTGTTTTGTTGTTTCATCGTGCTTCTCCTTTTTGGCATTTAGAGCAGAAACTGGGTTTGGCAGCGGTCGACCTGCGGAAGATGAGAGTGGCAGAGCTGAAGCAGATCCTCAGTCGCTGGGGGGCAGAGTGCAGAGCCTGCGTGGAGAAAACTGACTACGTGGATCTGATCACAGAACTGGCCCCCGAGCACGCGCCCGCGCACCCCAAAACGGAGCTCTGACCTGGAACCCGCACACCGTGACTTGTGATTGGAGGAAAGAACGTCCAGGAGACGGCCTGTTCAGTAATGACAGCCAGGACTGCTCTGGATTTGGTCTCAGGCTTTTTATGTCAATACTGTACCTCGGATTTTTGTTACTTTATGCGTTTATGAGTAAAACCACTAAGAGCACGGACTATCTTACTTTGGCAGCGCTCCAAACCCTACAAGTACGTTTCTCCTGCTTTTCTTGCAAGGCCTATGCAAGTTACCATTGCCTGTCTCCTAAAACTGGGAAAAATGAACTGCTGAAAATTTATGAAGTCAATTGGTTCCAAGAGGGAAGAGGATGTGCAAAGGTGCCTCTCTGCTTGCGAGTTTTATTTTCATTTTATTATTATTATTTTTGTAGAGACAGAGTCTCACTTTATTCACCCTCGATAGAGTGCTGTGGCGTCACAGCTCACAGCAACCTCCCATTCCTGGACTTAGACTATTCTCTTGCCTCAGCCTCCAGAGTAGCTGGGACTACAGGCGCCTGCCACAACGCCCGGCTATTTTTCTGTTTTGCAGTTCCGCAGAGGCTGGGTTTGAACCTGCCACCTTTGGTATGTGGGGCCAGTGCCCTACTCTCTGAGCCACAGGTACCGCTTTATTTTATATTTTTTTGAGACAAGAGTCTCAAGCTGTTGCCCTGGGTAGAGTGCCGTGGCATCACAGCTCACAGCAACCTCAAACTCTTAGGCTTAAGTGATTCTCTTGCCTCAGCCTCAAGTATCTGGGGCTACAGGCGCCCATCACAATGCCCAGCTATTTTTTTGATGTTGTCATTGTTGTTCCAACAGGCCTGGGCTGCGTTCGAACCCACCAGCCTTGGTGTATGTGGCCAGCACCCTAACACTGAACTACAGACGCCTAGCCTGCTCGCAATTTTTAAATATGTTTGACTAGGACAAAAGAAATCCCTCATCTAACTTATAATTTTAACCTCCAATAATTACCTAACATAATCAAAACATTTCTTTAAAAAGTAAAGTTTTTATTTTCATCTACGAATCACTCTACATTTTAGCTCTCTTTGGGATCAGAAATGGCTGGGCAGGACTACGGGAAATAGTATGTCCCATTTGAAGGAAACCTACTTAAACAGAATAGATCCAGAATCCACCTAAGTATACCCAATGGTTTGGCAGATTGTAGCCACACTTGTATTGCTAATTAAACCAAGGTCAAGGTCTTTTTCATTCTTTCGGGTCACATATTAAACTTTTGAGAGGATTATCTATTAAGAACACCTACAGACATGAAATTTTTTTATGGTTCTTAATGCTATTTTATCAGCTGTACAACTGTAAAATCTGGCCAGGCCTGGTAGCTCATGCCTGTAATCCCTAGCACTCGGGTAGGCGGAGGCAGGTGGATCACTTTAGCTCAGGAGTTTGAGACTAGCCTGAGCAAAAGCAACCCTGACTCTTCTAAAACTAGAAAAAGTAGCGGGATATAGCATGCCTGCAGTCCCAGCTACCCAGGGAAGCTTAGACAAGAGGATTGCTTGAGCCCAGGAGTTTGAGGTTGCTCTGGGCTATGACGCTAAGGCACTTTACCCAGGGCGACAGAGTGAGATTAAAAATAAAATAAAAATTAAAAAATAAATAAAAATATAATTGTAAAATCATTTTTGTTTCTATTTTGTGGCCATACAGGGTAAGAAACCCAAGGTAAAAGTAATTGCCTCTACATGGTAGGTGTTGAGGAGAAATGACCGTAAAACATTTCCTTGGGACTTTCTGGAGTGATTGAAATGCCCTACATCTTGACTGGGGTTGTGCTTACATGGGCAAATATGATGGTTAAACTCATCTGGTAGTACAGTTCAGATCTGAGCATTTTATTGTATATAAATTTGCTGAAAAATTATGAAAATTAACTAAAAGTAATTGATTCCAAATGTCCATTCGAAGAATTGCATTTCTGCCTGGGAGTCTTTTGGGGGAGTGGAAGACAGATTTTCCAGACTGAAAATATATACTGAAGGTACCATTTTCACTTTGAAATGGGTTTTCAGCTGGACAGTTGGGATGTAACCAAAACTATCAGAGAATTCATGAATCCTAAAGAGAAATATCTGTATTTATATGTAAATGAAAAATGAGAATAAAAGGTTTGGTGTAATGAATGGCCAAAATTGATTATGTTTCTGGATTTTAGCAGCTTGATTGTGGTGTAAAACACCTACTTTATTTTGAATTGTATTTTTATAAAGTCCGAAGTTACTTTCTAAAAAACTTGTAATTTTTTTTTTTTTTTTTGCGGTTTTTGGCCCGGGGCTGGGTTTGAACCCACCACCTCCGGCATATGGGGCTGTTGCCCTACTCACTGAGCCACAGGCACCACCCCAAACTCCTAACTTTTATATTTGTTTTACCCTTTGTGTTTTGAAACTACCAAGAAATGTGTTGTTTGAAAATAGTATGTTTGATGTCTGATCTCAAAATTAGGCCACATTTCTGTGTCATTTTTTCAGGTTGAAAATCTAGGTAATAGGAACTTCTGGAATTGTACGTTCAAATCACCCAGAAATCTTGTTGAACTGTGAGTTCTGATTTGGTGAGTCTGGGCTAAGTCTTCAGATTTATTTTTCTTTTTCTCTTTTTTTTGAGACAGAGTCTTACTTTGTCACCCTCACTAGAGTGCCATGGTGTCATAGCTCACAGAAACTACAAACTCTTGGGCTCAATTGATCCTCTTGCCTCTGCCTCCTGAGTAGCTGGGACTACAGGTGTCTGTTACAACGCCCGGCTATTTTTTTTGGAGATGGGGTCTTGCCCTTGCTCAGTCTGGTCTTGAATGCCTGAGCTCAAAGCAATACACCAGCCTTGGCCTCTCAGAGTGCTAGGATTACAGGTGTGAGCCAACGAACCTGTCCCTTGCATTTCTTTTCCTTATTTAATTTTTATTTTTAAAGACAAGGTTTCACTCTATTGCCCACAATAGAGGGCAGTGGCATCATCATAGCTCACAGCAACCTCAAACTCTTGGGCTCAAGCCATGCTGCTGCCTCAGTATCCTAGTAGCTGTGACTATAGGTGCCTGCCACCACACCTAGCTAATTTTTCTATTTTTTGTAGAGACATGGTCTTGCTAATGCTGCTTAGGCTGGTCTCAAACCCCTGGCCTTAAGTGATCTTCCTGCTTTGGCCTTCCAAAGTGCTGAAAGTACATTTGGTCTGATTCTGCATTTCCTTTCTTTTTGTTAAATTTCAGATGAATATAAAGGTATTTACTATTAGGTTACATGATTTGTTTTTTCTAGGTGAAGTCCAAGTTGTAGTTGAGGCCTTCACCTAGTAGTCCTATACCCCTATATTGTACCATAATGGGAAAGTTTACCAACCACCGTTCTTGAATTTACTTGTGTTTTTCTTTCATGTGGGGGTATAGTTGTTCATCTACTGTTTTCATGTTAGTATTGAGTACATTGGATGCTTGATTTTCCATTCTCGTGACATTTAGGAGGATGTTCTCCAAATCCAACCAGGAAAACACAAAAGAGTCTCCATTTTTCTTTATGGTTGATTAGTAAGTATTTCATAGTTTATGTATACCGCAGTTCATCCATTAGTGAATTGATAGGCATTTGGGCTATTTCCACATCTAACACAGCTTGTTTAGAAAGAAGTAAGGAGAATCCTCAAAGAACTAAAAGTATGCCTTCCATTAGATCAGACAATCTCATTACTAGGTATCTATCCAGAAGAAAAAAATCATTTTATCAGAAGGACAATTGCACTAGAATGTTTATCACAGCTCAGTTCATAAACCCCAAGATCTGATTCTGTGTTTTCTTTTTTCTTTCTTTCTTTTTTTTTTTTTTTTGAGACAGAGTCTTACTTTGTCACCTTTGGTAGAGTGCCCTGGCATCATCACAGCTCACATCACAGCAACCTCAAGCTTTTGGGCTCAAGTGATCCTCTTGCTTCAGCAACCCCAGTAGCTACAGGCACCTGCCACAACACCTGGCTCTTTTTGTTTGTTTGTTTTTGGTTGTAGTTGTCAGTGTTGTTTGGCAGGCCCGGGCTGGGTTTGAACCCACCAATTCCCATGGATGTGGCTGGCACCCTAGCTGCTGAGCTACAGGTGCTGAGCCATGTTTGGAAATTAAGAAATTAAGGTGTGTGCCTCCATTTTTGTTCTGATAACTTTTGCACCACTCTCAATCAGTTACATTCTTGGCAGACTTGAATACAGCAATAACAGCAACAACACTACACACACACACACAGCGGTCCCTTGGCGGCTCCACAGTTTATAGGGACTCACTCTAGTCTTTTTGGTTCAAATCCTGGTGGTAGGTTCCATTTTTAACCCATGGTCCAGTTTGGCTGCTATGCATAGATTTTTAACTCCTGGCTCTGTGACCTTCAACTTTGCTCTGTATCAAAGACACCTGGGCAATGTTTAAAAATCTTTGTCCAGGCTGTGCCTGAGGGTTTAGGTAGGGGAGAGACAGTCCCAGGTGTCAGTGTTTTTTAAAGGTTCCCAGGTGATTTTAATGTGGAGCCACAGTTTGAGAAACTCTATCCTACCTCTCTGCAAATGATTCTGACAGCTGTCTCCCAGGGCGGGGTCACTCAGCACACAAAGTTCGTGTAGTTCTGATCTCAAAAAGTTTGATGGTTAACCTCATGAGCTAAAGTACACAGTTGGCACCTGCCATATTCTCTATGAACGTACACTTGCTTAGTAAGATATGTATACTATGAATTTATTGTCTATACTGAGTAATGGATGGATTAACCCACATTAAGAACAAATAAAGAGAAAGAGCACATAAAGACAGAAACTAGGCCCACAATCTATTACCCAAATCCTTGGAGCTACCCGTGTCTGGAATTGATAATTTCTCAGATTCGAGAATGTCAGCACAGTGCACATCCTATTATTACACAACTCCCTCCACCCAGGGGCTTGGGGCAGCATCCTGGAACACCCTCCCATAAATCCAGGTCACATTTTGTCACCAGAAGAATTCAGGGTATGTAAATGAGTCATAAAAGATGTTTTGATTTCAGAGTTTTTGAGATTTCAGGCTTTTGGGTTAGAGATTATAGAACTGAAATTTTGCTGTGACTTCAACCTCAAGGTGTTATCAATCACTAATTGAGATTTGGAGCTGGCTTTTACGAAACCCGTACCACCTGTCTTCTAGAGTTCTAGAACTTGGAAAGCATCTGGGGCTTCCAAAAACCAGGATTCAAGGCGCCTCACTTTTTCTTTGGCCACTTGTCTTCCCGGAGCCCAGAGCAGGGTAAGAAGGAAACACCCACACACTCACCGTGTTGGCTGCCTTCCCCACGCAGGTGCATCAGCTGTGGGTCTTTTTGCCTCCTGGTTGCAAATGCTGAAGCAGCTATTCCTCCTTTCCACACCCTCTATCTACTCTCAAGCCTTCTCTCTGCTCAGACCGAAAGTCTGCCTTGGTCAAGCTTTGCCACCAGTTGTGTCTCTGCCTGCAATGTTGATAACTGGCTGCAGGAGACATTGTTTACAGGGCACTTGCCTTTTTTCCTTTTGAATTTTTAAAAGCCCATTTTGGAAAGAACAGATCAAATGTTGGCTCCTTACTGACGGAACAGCTATAAATACATTCTGAGGGATCTTGGGCTGCGTAAGTTCTAGGGGGTGGTCAATTTGCTTCCTTGCTGGATAATATCTAAGAATACATGTGGATGGCCTGTCAATTCACATGCTCCCCTCACTTCTAAAAGTCTTCCCCCTTTCAGCTAAATATTTTCTTATAAATCTCTATTCTTCTTCAATTCTAAATTAATGGGAGGTTCCTTATGTCTTTCAGAAAGGTATCTGGAGTTTTCTTTTCCTTGTATGCGCTGTTTTTTGCCACACCAGAAAGTTCATAGTGACACAGTACCTTGGCCTTCGACAGTAAGTACTTACTGACTCAGACTTTGAAAATGACTTTTGCATTCTGCTTTCTCTAATTTACAATTTGTTGGTGATGTCCAACAGTTTTATTCAATTAGAAATCTTATTGTTGTAGTAGCATCTCGAATATACAAAGATAGAAGGAGAAATAAGTTGGAAAGAGCACTGAACTGGGATTGGAATCCTCCTTCACCTGTGGTTAGTTGCACTCTCCGAGGCGAAGACTCATTCAACTTTTCTGGCCCTGCATGTTTCATCTTACAGTGTAGTTAATAATGTCTGTCTAGTAGGGTGATGGTCAGCATTAAAGGGAAAAGTATAAATAAAATACATAACAGAGTGGCTAGCACAGAGCAGATACCTCGGTAGATATTGGCTGAATCCGAATTGTCCTTTTCTTTTAAACATTCATCTCTTACTGAATGGGCACAATGTAGGGGTGTATGGCACACCTTTTGGGTGCAGGAGATAACTACAAGAGGGACTCTACTTAACAAATTCAAATATTGTCTCAGTGCCTGTGGCTCAGCAGGCTAAGGCGCCAGCCACGTACACCTGAGCTGGTGGGTTCGAATCCAGCCCAGCCCGCCAAACAACAATGACGGCTGCAACCAAAAAATGGCCGGGCGTTGTGGCAGTCGCCTATAGTCCCAACTACTTGGGAGGCAGAAGCAGGAGACTCGCTTGAGCCCAGGAGTTAGAGATTGCTGTGAGCTGTGATGCCCCAGCATTCTATTCAGGGTGACAGCTTGAGGCTCTGTCTCAAAAAGAAAAAAAAAAAATTCAAATATTGTGACTTGGTTGTCTATACTCTCCCATTAACCTAAAATTTAAAAAAAGGATAAAATTAAAAACTGTAAATACCCTTCTACAAAATTAAAACCAAAAATGCATTAATTCTCACAGCCTTCT
>CAUYON010047918.1:0-27661 GCA_963573935.1 Arctocebus calabarensis
TCTTCATTGCCTGCCAGTGGACTGTATTTATTCGTTTCCTGGCCAAGGAACCCATACACCTATATATACCCTGGGACTAAAGGCCTAAAAGAGGAGATGGGGAAAGACTGGGAGAGAAACAGAGAGAGCTTCTCTCTCCCCCCTTGAGTTCTTTCCCTCTACCAGGAGCTTTAGTGTTTTCTGTTTTCTGTATTCTTTTCTGTAAATCAGTTCTGTCTTACCACTGGGGTGTGTGTGGGGAAATAAGGTAATGAAGAATAATAAAATACATGTATTTAAAAAGAGAAAAAAAAGAACATGAGATTGAAAAAAAAAAGATCACTGGCAGAGAGAAGCTTCCAGCTGATCCCCTCCCTGCACACCTGTGGGCCCTTGAGATGAGTTCCTTGGCTGCTGGGAGTCCAGAGTTCTAGAAGTAAATACCTTTATGCAGCCTTGTTGGCAGCAGACATAAGTGCCAGGGACTTGGTTAATGAGGATAATGACAGACAGACTTTGTGGGGTTTCTGAAGAAGGGAAAAGTAGACGGAGATGAATGAAAAGCAGAAGTGCCCTTTGCCAAAGACAAGAGAAAAACACAAATGGAGGTAGGAAGAGAGATTTTATTTTCTTGTTTTGTATTTTTTTTATTGATACATCATAGTTACACATATTTGGGGGGGTACATTTGATATTTTGATATATGTATACACTGTGTAATGATCCAGATGATAAGAGAGATTTTAAACACCTTTTTTTAACTGAGAATCTTCAGTAATTAGGCAACTAAATTGTACTCCACCCTCAGCTTAAATTCATGGAGGCGAGAGGGGGTGAGAAGATAGGAGAAAAGAGTATTCTTCGTGACTTAGAAAGTAGGCCTCATCTGATCGATTGTAGTCACGATCATCTGATCGATTGTACTGGCTCTGGGGAGAAAAGCTTGCCTTGGAAATACCAGCTCATAAAAAGCTTTGCACTATAAGGCCAAAGTGGAACTCAGAAAACTAGCCACCTACATGGCAGAATTGTTCCCTCCAACATGATGATTACAGGACAGAAAGCTGCCTTTTCCCGGAGGACCAGTCTAGCCCTTGGTAGGCCAGCTCTGGAGTTGGATGTTTCCTTTACCAGATACAGACTTGCAGGAAGAGACTCTCTGGAGTGAAGACAAGTGTCTACTTAGCAGGGGCAAGGAAAGTGTATCAGTTACATAAATAACTTGTTGTGTAACAAAAAGATTGCTTACAATAACAGTTTGTTTCTCACAATTCAGCGGGTTGACCTGGAAGTTTGCCTCAAGTCTATTGCTGAGGTCACTGGGTCACTGGTATAGCTGCCTTTATCTGGCAGTCAGGCTAGGGCAGATCAAGACGGCCTTGGTGTTGACCGAAGGCTGAACCTCTTTGTTTCCCTCCATGTGTCTTCTTATCTTCCAAAGCCACTTCTTGTGACTCCTCAAACCATCAAGATGCTTGGACTTCCTGATAGCATGATGGCTGGATTCCAAGGGGTTGAAGATAGAAATTTTCAGGCTTCTTAAGGGCTAGACCTGTAATGGGCACAACATCACTTACACCAGCCCCTATTGCCTAAAAGAAGTCTGAAGGGCTGGCAGATTCACAGGAGGGGAAACTGGGAGGGGAAGCATGTGCATGTAGAGACGGGGACATTATTTGCAGGCCAACTGCCATAGGAGATACAATACTTCTTTACCTGCTTAGCCAAACTAAACAACGTGAGGCTTTCTTTTTGGTAGGGTTGCTGTGCTTGGCAAATAAAAACACAGGATGCCCCATTAAATTTGAATTTCGGATAAAATAGAAAATTCAGGGTTTTTTTTATTATAAGTAGATTCTATGAAATGTTTGGCATATACTCGTACTAAAATGAAACAGTGATTTGAATTTACCTGAACAGTTAACATTTTATTTCCCAACTTTGGTACTAGTGACTCTCCAAGGGCTAGATTCTCGAGGGGAAGTAGGTATAGGGTGTAGGTGGGGAATTGACGTCTAGACTATAGTACAAGGCATGGACAGTTTGAAAAAATCCCCACTATGGCAGTGCTGCTCCAATTTCCATGTGTACACAAATCACCCGTATCTTGTGAAAGTGAAGATTCTCATTTGGAATCTCAGGTGGGGCCTGAGATTCTGCATTTCTAACAGGGTCTTAGGTGATGCCCACATTGATCTATGGGCCACATTTTGAGTAACTAAAAGCAAGGTCTGTGAAGGAGCAGGCAGGAAATGTGTTTGGCTTTGCAGGCTACCGAGTACTACTCAACTCTGAAGTTATACCAGGAAAGCAGCCACAGATACTATATAAACAAATGAGTGTGGCTGTGCTCCAATAGCATTTTATTTTCAGAAATAGACAGTGAACAGGATTTGGCCTGTGGCAGGCTATCATTTGCTGACCCCTGAGTTAGGTGATTCTGATGTTCTCCCTTCTCTAAAGAGAATCCCTGGTGGAAGGAAGGGAAGGCTCGTACTAGAAATCTGTGATTTTGAGAATTCAGAAAGGATTGCCCTAAATCCCTCACTGCCAAACACAAACTCTCTCTGCTTATAATTACTTCAGGTCTTCAGCTAATATTTCGCTCTCTATTGAAATGCAAAGTCCTTGAGCTAGGAATCCTTTTAAGCTGATAAACAGCTTTTACATCCCTGAATAAATGTATTTGGGATCCCTTTTTGAGGAGGAATAAAGAACTCCAGAAGAGGGAAGTTGGGGCTGTAACTCATTTGTACTTTTACCTAGGGTCACACAGCTGGTCCTAAACTTGCTCTCTACCCTTAAAGTGTGTTTGCCAATGCTGATGATTAAAATTATCATCTCACTAAAAAAGGGATTGTCCTGGTTTGCCTGGGACTGATGATTTCCTGGGGTGCAGGACTGTCAGTGCTGAAAGCAGGCCAGTCCCGGGCAAAGGAGAATCGAGAAATTGAAAGTCCGTGACCTCTCAGTTAATCAATTCTTAATAACGATTTGGTGACAAAACAACATATTTTCACTGAACTCAAAGGAGGTTAGAAAAGTTGCGAAGAATGCCCATTTTATTTTATTTGAACTTGAGAAATAACATAGCATTCTGTACTTTTAGGGAGACACTGTTCTAGGGGACACAGCATAGGGACTGTCTTCTATAAGGGTCAGGAAATGCTTTTTAGGGCCACATTTTTCTGGCAATCTGTGCTATTAGGTGTCTGGCACTTGCTGAGTGCCAGTGGTGCTCATGGTGATAGTAATAACAGTTGTGGTTATAAATAAGTTACCGTTTATTGGGTGTTTACTATATGTCAGCTCAGTTGTGTTTCACATTCATTATTTTATTAAATGCTCTCGCAGCAAACCTCTGAGCTAGGTACTGTTATGTATATTTCTCTATTTTACAGGTAAGTAAGTTGTAGTATAGAGAGTAGTAGTATTGACTTGTCCGAAGTCACACGGCTAATGCATCAGGGTTCAAGCCTTCCAGAGCCTGAGTTCCTCATGAGCCCATGTATTTTCTCTAGCTTCTAGGAGAGTTGTCCTGTTCCCCTCTCTAGTGTAGTGGCAAATATACACTTGCGTTGGGTTTCTGATAAGATATTTTACTTTTCGAAGCCTGTTTTCTCATACGCTTAGAAAAAGGGAGTGGTTAATAACACTTAGATTTCTCATTTCTTCCTCTGTTTCTTTTTCTCTCTGCACTGCCCCCCCCCCTTTTGCCACAATAATAGTTGCCTCATTTTGCAGGGTGATTCTTTGCCATCAAAGAAAGTTTGTTGTAATTCAGTGGCTCCCAAAGTGTGGTCAGCAGACCAGCTGCAACTGGAAATGCCAAAGTAGAGAGCTCCACTTCAGACTAACTGAATCAGGAACTTTCAGGGGTGGCCCCAACAATCTGTTGCATGGTAGAGTTTGAGTATAAGGAAAAGAATTTGGGGTTTCACATCAGCAGAACCAAGTTGAAATTTGCTATTACTATTTGGGTGATGCTTACCCCATTCTATGAGCTTTCTTAGCCTTTATTTCCTCTTACATGAGGCATCATAATCTCACAGTTCTATCCAGGCTGGGGTCAAATCAGAAAATAGAGGAAAAATGCACTTTGAAGATTAAAACACCATTGTTGTTATCCATTTGTAGGGATCTCACCTGCATAGGATGAACCCTACCTTCCTACTGTATGAAACTGATCTGGGGCTAAGAAAGGGTACAACAAATAGCCAGATAAATAACATTTACATAGCTGGTCACTATCTAGAGTACTTTCAAATGATTTTATTTGATACTTAAACCGGTTCTATGAGATGGAATCATGAGGAAGCTCTGAGGTCCAGAGTATAATGACATACCAGAGTTGCCACTGCAAGTTTTCAACAAAACTAAGCTTAAATTTCATCTCAACAGGAAACCCAGTGCTTCCTGTAGATCACTGTGGTTAAATGCAGAGACAAAGGGCCAATAGCCAGCAGCACAAAGCCTCCTCCAGACTGATGTTCTTCACCTTGGACACACATAGCAACCACCTGGGGACCCTTTAAACGTACCCCCCCCACACCAATCAATCAGAATTTCCATGCATAGGACCCCAGCATCAATACATTGTAAAGTTTCCCAGGAGAGCCAGTTGCAGTGAAGGTTGTGGACACAGTTTTAAACTCTTTGGGGGTTCTATTAGACAGCGATGTTTCATTCTCGCTGCACGTTAGAATCATGTGAAGAATTGCAAGTTGTGTTGCAATAAACATCCAAGTGCTTGGTTGTTTTCAATAAAAGGACTTTTTTTCCCCCTTTGGGTAAATACATAGTAGGTCTACTTTTAGTTCTTCTTCTGTAAAAGACAGGTTGTACTAGTTTGTACTAGTACGAGGTTGTACTAGTTTGCACTCCCTTCAGTAGTGTGTAAGTGTATCCACACCAGCATCTGTTGTTTGGGCCTTTCTAATAAATGCCATTCTCCCTGGAGTTAGGGGATATCTCATTGTGATATTGATTTGCATTTCTCTGATGATTAGCAATGCTGAGCATTTTTTCATCTATTTATTGGCCATTAGTCTATTCTTTTGAAAAGCTTCTGTTGGTGGTTTTTGCCCACTTTTTTTATAGGGTTGTTTTTTTTTTTCTTGCTGATTTGTTTGAGTTCTTTATAGATTCTGGTTATTGACCCTTTATCAGACATATAGCATAGAAATATTTTCTCTCATTCTGTAGGTTGTTTATTTGCTCTATCGATCGTTTCCTTGGCTGTGCAGAAGCTTTTTAATTTAATCAAATCTCATTTAAAAACTTTTGTTGTTGGCACACTTATAACGTTGATTCAAACTGCACAAAAGCAATCCATGTAGCCAAAATGTTTGTACCCCTGTACTATCCTGAAATTAAAAAAAAATCATCTGAGGAATGATAAAAATACAACTGTTCCTTGGGCAGCACCTGTGGCTCAAAGGATTAGGGCGTCAGCCCCATATACTGGAGGTGGTGGGTTCAAACCCTGGCCCCGGCCAAAAAAAAAATACAACTGTTTCTGGCCTTATCCCAGATCACTGGTTGTGATCTGTAGGGTGGGTGGATATTTGGCTGTTGTTCCATTTTAATTCCTCAGATGATTTTACGACATAGCCAGGAAATGCCATTCTGAGTCCACTGTTCCAGTCAGAGACATAGTGTCACCCCTTCTTTTTGGCTCCAAGCAGGTGCGCCGTCACAGTGGGGCCTGCCCACTCTACTCCTGGCCTCATCACTGGGCAAAAGAGCACTTGTTAAAAACATGCACACATGTGGCTTTTATCCTCTTCATTGTTCACCACTAGAATTTAAGCAGCTGGTGGACCAGAGTTATGGTGGTAACCACACCAGCATTCCTCCCAGGAGGGATATTGGAATCTCTCAATCAGCGTGTGCTGACAAATTAGCAGTTAGGAGTTACCTCCAGCAACTGCTTTTAGGATTCTCTCACATGGCAAAGTTTCCTGAACAGGTAGCCAGAGCCAGAAAAAGAGCTGCTGACTTTATTAAGGTTCCTTTGGGCCCATCCACTGACTCCCAGCACATGCTCATTAATATCCCTGAGCAGCAGCTCCCTTCCTAGCGCACGTGAGGTGCATTCACAGAAGCCAGGCTAGTACCAGCATTCAGGTGCAGGGCCCTGCCGCTCCGAAGTGGCCGCCTTGGCCTAGACCTATTGGAGCACTTTGATAACCAAATCGTAAATGGGGACCAAGTCGGCCCTGCCTTGTTCTGAAGTCCTCTTTGCCCTGAGTGATGGTCCAGGCTCAGGGCACTGCTTGCCTTTCCGTCCGATGTGCACCTGCTTATACAGTGTTCATTTCATTGCAGTTTGGTCCCTTGGACTTCCCAGGACTGCTTGTTACAAATGCAACGCATTCTCAGAATGTCGGAAGAAGGGTTGAGCTGGGAATTTGAATCTTTACAAGCCCCTTAGTTGTTTCCTGTGCCTTCTTTTTTTCCCTTGGTACAGTGCCATAGCTTCATAGCTCACAGCAAACTGAAATGCTTGGGCTCAGGTGATTCTCGTGCCTCAGCCTCCCCAGTAGCTGGGACTACAGGTGCCCACCACCACATCAGCTGGTCTTGAACACCTGAGCTCAAGCAATCCACCCACCTCTGCTTCCCAGAGTGCTAGGATTATAGGCATGAGCCACTACGCCTGGCTTTCCTGTCCTTCTGAACTATGAAAGCCACTGCGCTAACAACTTTGGTGTGGCTTAGAAAGCCTGGATCTGACGGTTCTTAGGAATAAACTAAGGGAGACCTTAGGACTGTAGAGAATTGTATTGGGAGGGAATGAATTAGGTAAGTCAAAAGAAGAGGGGTAGTTGTGTGGGGAGCGAGTAAGGGAGGGTGTGTGGGTGCCTGTGCCTGTGACCGCATTTGGGGGGCAGCAGTCATACTTGCTGCTTAGGTATTCATAGCCAATTGCTTTCATTGTTCCTCACTTTATTCGATTTTGCCAAGTAGTTCAGCATCCGAACACTTACTTCCACTAAGGGCACCCGGGTTTATGGCAGCAATATTTCTCACAGTGTCAGAGATAAAATATCAAGTTAATAACAGACTCCCTGCTAATGTATATCGCACAAGGAAGGCAATCTTGTCCCAGAGGAAGTCCCAGGAATGCTAAGTCTTGAGGTTTTGAGTAAGCAGTCAGTGGACTTGGATACACTTTGCGCTTGCTAAGAAGATGAAATAAATGATTTGTGTTAAGTGGTAGCAGCTGTGGAAAAGAACATTTTCCTACACCTCTTCCCCAGAGACTTGGGGCTCTCGGAGGCTTGGGTAAAAGGCCACAGGCTTAACTGCAACTCAGGGAGAGACTTCCCTTCTCCTCTCCTCTTTTACTGCCACTCCTCTGCCTCTCTGGGTACAGGAAATCAATCCATTTCCCTGATGTGTTATAAAGAGGAACCCATTTCAGGATGATGGGGACCTGGGAGGTGTCTTGGCAATCTCTGAGATTTTCCCTCTCCCTTCTTGGTTATGTTCACGCACCTGCTGGGCACACCTACTGCTGCTAGTTGCAAGAAATTTTAACAAGACCAAGGGAAGCTGAGGCTTGAAACAAACACGGGGAGCCGAGATACTGCTTTTCTGAGCTTTCAGATCTGTGGGGACAGGCCCTGAGTGTCATGGTTACTCTGTAACTTTGAAGGGTCTGGGGCAGATGTGTCAGGAACTTCTGAGAAGATGGGGTTGTTCTCCATTAGGAAGGCCTTTGGGATATCTGGGAGCCTAAGAGGTGATGCTCAGGAGCCACAGAGGCTGCAGGTGCTGGCTCCGGAACGAGGATCCGAAGCTGCTGATGTAGTGAGACCAGAAGCAAGAGCAGTGAGGGAAAGGGGTGTGTTCTGATGCCTTACTGCCCTAGTGCCCAAGAGGCTCCATGGCTGTTCTCTGCTCCCTGACTGCACCCTTGAGAAAGGCTCCTGCTCATCTTCAGGTCTGGAATCTGATGTCCATCTTCCCACCAGCAAGTTGGATGAATTCTAACGTCCTTTGTGTTTGCTCCTAGAAGATAGGTTCTATCTTTAGCTCCTCTCTCCCCACCTGGTCCCCTGTGTCACTCACACAATGACCTGCTATTTCCATCGGGGAGAAACTGGAGGGACAAGTCAGGCTCTGTGTGAGTCAAAGTCGGCTTCAGAAATAATCTCACGGAAACAGCTGCAGCCATCGTATGTCTTTTCAAGGTGAGGAAACAGTCTCAGAGAGGGTAAGTGGCTCACCCCCATTCATGTGGAGAATACATAACACAGCGGGATCAGGTGAGGTTTTCTGACTTTTAAATCTGCGATCCTTCTCCCCACCCTCGCTCGCCCTGTGGAGAGTTGCACTGTCTGTACAGGTGCAGATGACTCTGCCCAGACTGCCTGATTCAGCACAGCTCCATGCCAGGAGATGTGTCGTTGAGATGTGGACAGCCCTGAGACTAAATGCTGCCCCCAGGCAGGGGACCACGGGATCCTTCGCCTGGGACCCCAGTGGGAGGGAACAGGAGCTTGTCCACTAGAAGTGAAAAGAGCAGCAGTCACATTTGTGCGTGCAGGAAGGAACGGGGACTTTGCTGACAGCCGGGTGTGATGGATGGTGTGGGAGACTGCATGGGGCGTGAGTGGTAATGTGATAGAGGGTGCACATTACGGGCAATTACAATTTGAATAAGTTATCAATGGAAAGAAGTAGAGGAGTAGAAAGCTGTTTTATTAACCCCCTGAAGTTACATTCTCAGCATTTTGAAAAAGTTTATGAATTGCCATGAATTACAAGCCTGGTGACAAATGCCGATGCTGGGAGAATCCCTGATTGCAGCTTCTGTAGCAGGCAGTGTTTTATGGGGATGATTTAAAACAACAGTCTTACATATTTTAAAACATCAAAGGAAGAAGAAAAAGCCCTTGGGGAGCCCAGTGAATTTACCTGCCCATGAGCAAACTTTGCTATAAATTCTGCCAATGATTTCTCAGTTTTATCTGTTTTTCTCCTTTCGATAGCGTACACATCTCTGGGCACACTGCCTGGGGCTCAGGTGTGTCCCAGGGAGCATCTTACCAAGTCACTCCCTGGGTGAGAACAGAGCTCCGAATCCAGATAGGACAATGTCTACTTTCCCTGTTGATGCCGTGCTAGAACCTATTTCCTGATAGCAGGTGGTGAGGTTGGGCACAAGGCACTGGGTCCTTCTTGAGGCCCCCACAGAGCTCTGTTGCTCTCCAGTAGACCCTGATCCCACTGTGCCATAGCTCTCTAATCATGTGTCACCTCCACCACCAAAGTAGAGCTCCTTGAGGCCTCAGTCTTGGGGGTATTGGGAAGGACGTTCCTCTTGGAGTCAGGAACCCTGGGTTGTATTTTGAGACCTGTTATGACTGGCTGTGTCCCGAGTATATCAGAAGCTGGGGATTTCCTCACTGCTGAAAGCAGTAAAAACACCTCCTTCCCAAGCTCCTAAGCTGGGGGTAGGAAGAGAGACCAGGAGCCATGGGGTGATGGCAAAGAGGTTTAAGGAATGTGTGAGAGGGTGCTACGGTGCAGAGGGGTTCCCATATATTATCTTATTTATCTCATGATTCTATGGTGTACATCTCATTCTCGTTTCTTATTTTTGAGACAGAATCTCACTAGGACATCCTTGTAGAGTGCCACGACATCACAGTTCACAGCAACCTTCAACTCCTGGGCTTAAGTGATTCTCTTGCCTCCACCTCCCAATTAGTTGGGACTACAGGCACCTACCACAAAGCCTGGCTATTTTTTTTGTTGTAGTTGTCATTGTTGTTTGGCAGGCCCAGGCTGGGTTGGAACCCACCAGCTCCAGTGTATGTGGCCGGCACCCTAGGGGCTGAGCTATAAGCGCTGAGCCACGTCGTTCGCATTTTATAACTGATGTTCTGAGAGGTTGATTAAATCACTCTCTTGAAAAACATGTTGGAAATGACTTGAGCCCAGGTGTGTCTAGCTTCAAAGTTCACGTGTACCACCACCCTGAGGCCTCTGTTTCTTCTGATTGAGAGTTTCTCATTGTCAATATCATTTGGGTACAGGTAAACGCTAATTCTTGGCTAAGCCCTGACCTGTGCAGTCAGAGTCTGAGGCTAACAGATTCCCAGGGCACTCCTACACACATTCAAAGTTGAGAAGCAGAGAACTTGAGGGTATAGGAGCCCTCGCTGAATATGACTCCTTCATGTATTACCCAACTGACATTGAACAAGTCTGTATCTCAATTTATTGGCTGTGGTGAGGATTAGTCAAGATAGAGAAATGCCAACCACAGCATCTGGCCCTACATGTGTCGTGAGGAGCTCACTGCCCATCTCACCAGGGGTGGGTTATAAAATTCCTCAGGGAACATGGGAGATCCTAACGTCTTTTACTCAACCTTTACTCTTCCCCCATGCAGTTCTTGCTCAGGCCAGCACGCTAGACATGCACATGCTAACTTAGGAACTTTGGGGGCTGGACCCACCACTCTGTATTTTTACAAGCTTGACCACCACCATTTTAGGGGCTCAGAGGTCAGACCCCTGAAAAATGCCTGGTGGTGGTAGGAGGGGCTTGACCATCGAGCTGTCCTTTGTCGTAAACCTCAAGTGCTGCAGTGGGCACTGAGGTCATGTTACAATTAAACAATCACTTAGAGGTGGTCACTGTGCAGAGGGCACACAGACAGGCCAATTCATTAACCGACAGCAAATTCTGGCAAATTAAAAAATGTTAATGATTAGTTTTGAAGCATTGCGAGCCTATCAGGGACCACATGCCTGGAATGAGCATTTACCATATGGTGCCTTTGGAAGCTAATATTGATTCTCATTATTTTAAACGATTACAAACATTGCAGGTGTTTTGTAATAATCTCCATTGTCTAATTAGAACATGCGTGAAATGAGCTCATTCTGCTTGCTAACGAATATTGATTTGAACAGCAGAGCCTTGGTACAGGGGCAGAATTGGGGCTGTCTGGCCAAGGTGCTAGCCAGTTCCAACCCTTTTTCTGCCTAAATTATTAATCCTGGGGCTATAGGGCCTTTTGACAAGCAATCATCCACTAGGGCCCTAACCTGCTCTGGACATGCTCTAGCCTTCAGGATATCAGCTGGGAAATTTGTCATAAGCACCAGTAATTTTGTGGCCCTCCTTTCTCATTCTCTATGTCTTTTCTTTCCCAGTGCCTACCTCGTGTTCATTTTTAAGCAACTCTATATCTAAATGCTTTAAGGGGAATCTGGAATTGAGCGTTACTCACTTTAGGTTTCAATTACTTACGGTCTTCAGGTTGCTTTGTGTCTTAAGACTGTAAGCTCTTTGAAGACAGGGTTATGTGCTGTGCTTGTTTTCTGTTGCCCATCAGGGCCCAGTCGGTGCTTTATAAACGCCCGGCAGTGACAGCTGTCAGTGTTCTTCCTGGTCATTGTTGAATAAATTTGTAATGCAACTCTTAGGGTGATAACCATGGGCTCAGTGGGTGTTTCATGTATGTACGCATTTTTTAGTTTATTAATTGAACAAAATTTACTGAGTGCTAATTATGGCTCAGTGGAAAGAGCTTTAGGAGATGTGGCTTTTGCTGACTGGAAGCTCCAAGTCTCCCTGGGGAGAAATCCGCCACACTGAGGCCTCTGTGTTTGCTCTGATAGAAAGCTGCTGTTAGAATTGTTAGAACCAAGTTCTCTGGGAGGCTGAAGAAAGAGCTCTGAACGCAGGCTAGCGTGTTTAAGGACAAATAGAGGAGAGGTAAGTGGGGAAAGAGTGTTCCACAAAGGCATGGAGGAGTTGGGGAGTGAGGGTGGCTTGGGCACAGGGTCTGAGGGAGGCAGGTAGACAGTGGCATTTGGGGCCAAAGAAGGTCGCAGAGGCTGGATTATGGAGGGCTTTGGCTACCATGTAGAGAAGCTAGGATTTTATCCTGAAGGGTCTATGCTCGATTAAGAGAGTTAGATTTGCATTTTGTTTAACATTTTAAAAAAGATTTATAGTTTAGAAAATCCCCCCCGGTAATACTAGAGAGATGGAAGCTGGAGGCAAGGAGATGAGTAATGACCTGTGTGAGAAGGGATGGAAGTCTGGGCTCTGGCAGGGAGAAGGAGGAAGCAACACAGACATATTTAGGGTGTAAGGGCTTATGTTCAATGTGAGGATGGTATTCGCTTTCCTTTCCTTGGTTATGAACAAATTAAAATGGAAAAATTTAGAGAATAAAACAAACCCCCTAAGTACCCATTACCCAGAATGAACACATATTTATATTGCATCTTATTTGCTTCAGATCTACTTAGGTTATGAAAATTTAAAAAAAATTACAGATTAAGTTTTTCTACTTAGTTCCATCCACTACCCCATTGCTAGAGGTAGCTCTTGTCAAGACTTTGGTATTTATTATTCTAGTTTAGATTTTTCTATGTTGGTTTCATACTTCGGTGTCGTAAACATTATAGTACTCACAGAAGCCACCTTAAATGGCCACTGAAGTTTTCCGTAAGTTGTTTTATAGGATGTTCATACATTTAGCTCTGGTTCATCCATTTTGCTTACTGTATTGTATACTGTCATATGAATATATTACATTTATCCTTTTCTCTAGTGACGGACATTTAGATTGTTTAAAGCTGTTGGCTTTTGCAAACATTTCAGCTGGTGAACATTTTTGGATACATCTTCCTATGCACATGTGTGGCAACCTTTCTTGGATATATACCAGAAATGGAATTTTTGGTCTGAAGGAATACATACAGTCAAAGACTCTCTACAGAGATAGCAATGACCTAAATCCCCATTTCTTCATGTCTTCGCCAGCGGTCGCTGTTATGGGCCCCTCGGATGTGAATGATTTTTCCTTGCATTTCTCTGATTACCAGAGAGATGGAATGACTTTTCCTCTGTGTATTGGTCTTGAGGTTTCTTTTTCTGTGAGTTACTCGTTCGTATACTTTGCTCATTTTCTTTGGGGATGTTTTTCATTTTTTCCCCTAGATTTGTTGGAAATTTTTATATATTCTAGATCCAGTCATTTCTCCGGAAAGGCTCATATAATATCTTCTTCCAGTTTATCGCCTGTCTTTTCACTTTGTTTATGATATCTTTTGCCAAAAAAAGAGGTTTTAAAATCTTGATGTTGGCAAATTTATTAATTTGGTCCTCTGTAAGTTGTGTTTTTATGCCTTATCTAAGAAATCTTTTCCTATTTCAGTGTCATAAAGATAGTCAGCATTGCCCTATATTTTCCTCTAACAGTCTTAGGGCTTTTCTTCTGACTATTAGGCCTCTAATCCAGCAGAAATATAGTATTTCTGTGTGTTGTGTGAGAGGTAGAGAATATGATTCTCTTTATTTATTTTCTTCCTTTAAAAGCCAAATGCCATACCACATGTATTGAACAATCCATCCCTTGCCCACTGACTTGCAGTGCTTTCTTCATTATAGACCCAGCTCCTTTATATGCACCTCTTTTCTGTCCCTTGGCCTCTGTGTTTCCACTGAGTAAATACCACAGTGTTTGAAACAGCTACCACTTTACCATGCTCTTCCTCACACCCACCTAGCACCATCTCCCAGGAATTTCATAGAACTCCAGTTGAGCCTAAAGCCAACGGGACCTGTTGTTGGGGAAACCTGGTTTCGTGGCCTGACTCCTTGGTGGGGGGGATTTACCCTCTGCACTGTCAACAAGCAAATCCCATCATCAGGAAGGCTCTGGAAAGCTACAGAAGATGGCCATGATCTCTCTAATTCTGGGAGAGAGGTGGTTCTGGTCCCCTCAAACCTGTGTGTGACTATACACATCATGGTTTGCATCAACCAACTTCCTAGGGAGGACAGTCCTCTGATGAAGCCCACCTCCCCATATGTCCTCACTCGCACCCTCGGCCAAATGCAAGCTGCAAAAGTAAAGTGCCCCTTACTTGGCAGTGGTGGGCTCCTCCTGGAAGCCTGCTCCTGTTGACATGGTGAAGCAAGACCTTGCACCATTGGAAGGAGGATGGGACTGAGCTGGGAGTTTCTGACTCTTTCTCAAGGTCAGGGTGGGAAAACTTCATGTTCGGAGGCCATATTAGGTTAGCTATCATCAAAGCTATCATCCACATTCAAGGAACTTCAATTAGCTATACTTAAAAATGTACATTATTTTATAAAAACCTAATGACTATGTACTTTATAACTTCAAAAAGAGAGAACTATTTGTTAATTTTAAAGTTAGCTAACCTAATGACTTTTGTTTGTTCTATTGGAAAGCATTTGAATATTCAGTTTCAGCATGGAGGTCTGTGGTTTTAGTTGATCCTCTAGACGAGTATCAGTTATTTGTGTCTTGATTTGAGTTATGTAGGAGAATGTAGATTCGTTAGGGAAAAGTGGTTGAAAAATCAAGACAGCCTTTGGGGGGCATGTTGCCAAAGATGTGGGTATTCTACTGCTGTGCAAGTATTCACACTTCAAACAGAAATATAGTGCACCATTGTCAAAAGCTGACAACAGATTGGCATACTTGACCCCCATGAACTTTCACTAACCAGTCTTATGAAGTAGTGGTGCCAGTTAGGCAGGAGAAGTTAGAACTCCACCATGAGCATAGCGGCTGTCAGTTTAGTCCTTATGGCTTGCTAATGTCCTGATTATACTGGTCAATCTGGGAGGATATTTTGTTGAAACTTATTATTTGGTATTTTAAATACATTTACTTTAAAAATAAAAATATATAAGGTAAGCACAAATGTATTAATATAAATAAAAGGGTTCTGTAAAATTTGGGTTCAGTCAAAGAGCTGAACTTAAAGACATTTACCCTTATGCTGAAGGTTCCCCACCCTGCTCAAGGTCACAGTCAGGGAGGATTGATCCCACTGGCTGCCAAGACTGTAAAATTCTAGATTCTTAGGATGGAAAGGACTGGCTGGGTGATCTTGTCCAACATGACTTTCTATTTTTATAGACGAGGGCATGGAGTTGGAGAGAGGCTCAGTAGCTAGTACAGGTTGTAATGCTAGTGAAAGGCAGGGAGTATGAATGAATATAGGTCTCTGGTTCCCACTCAAGTTCACTTTCACTGGTGAGCTCCATCTCCTTGACTGGAGTGTCTTAGTCCAGTCAGCTGCTATAAGAAAATCTCATAGTCTGAGTTGCTTATAAACAAAAGAAACGTATTTGTCATGGTTCTAGAGGCTGGAACATAAGATCAAGGCGTGAGCTGATTCAGGGTCTGGTGAGGGTCTGCCTTCTACTTCATAAATGGCATATTTGTGCTTTGTCATCATGTGCTGGAAGGGGCAAGGCAGCTCACTGAGGCCCCCTTTAGAAGGGCACTAATCCCATCCATGAGGGTTCCACTCTCATGGTCTCAATGGCCCCACCTTCGAATATCACACTGGTGATTGGGTTTCAACATAAATTCTTATGTTGAAACCCAATCAACATGCAAACATTTATACCATAAGAAAAAATTTTTAAAAATCTACAAACTTTTAAAATGTATGTCCCTTTCCCTAGTGGCCTGGTTAGGTTGGAGGAGTCTAGGCATTTGGGACTAAGGGAGAGGCCCCAAGTCCAGAAATATTTGTACCTGGAAATAGGTAATTTCTATGTCCTTTAGATGGGTGGCAGAGGAGGTACAGATTGAAATCCAGAGGGGGATAAAATCAATGTACCATCACCTTGAATTCTGGTATCTCATATACAAAAGCAGTCAGAGTCTACTGGGTAGTTTATGTGGGTAAACTACGGTTTATAGTTACATTCCTTTAAAAGGTCATTTGTAAATCAGACTTTAAAATATGAAGTCCTTTTATTCCCTTTGACGTGTACTATTATTTCAGAAGTCTTCTAGCTTCATTTTTGATTGATATTTACTAGTTAGTGGTTGTTCGCATTGCAGCTTTAGGTTCTTTTGTTGCCATCTAATAGTGATGCCCATAAGCAAAGTTGCTATTAATGAGAATATGTTTGGAATAGGAGGCATCAATTTGAAACCATGATAGTCATCTCACTTAGTTATGTCTGTTTCTGCAAAGGAAAAAGCCTCTGGAGATTCCTGGAGTCTAGAAGAGAAACAAATTGCCCCAGCATCACATCCATTTTACTCTATCCTGTCCCATTGGTGAAAGCCTGCAGAGAACCTGGAGTCAAAGGGAGGGTACAGAGACTGGCCTCGTGATGGGAGAAGTATCAAAGAATGGGTGGTTGCCACTATTCCTTTTCCTCTTGAAACACAGGGCAGACACCTTTTCCTCTTGAAACGCAGGGCAGACACTTGCCCCAGACCACAAGTCACCCATCTTAGAGAGTGAGATGCAGACGTCTCAACTGCCACTTTCTGTTCCCAACCTAGCTGGGTCCTCAGTGCTTAGTCAAGATGGACACAATTTCAGATATACCTGGAACAATTTTTAAAAAGATTGTTTTTTAGCAGGTAGAGTACTTTTGGGTACACGAGGGGCTCTAGGACCAGGTTTCTTTTTCTAGAAGAGCTTACACCAACCACCTTTTGGCACCCAGTGGTAAGAAAGGAAGAATTTTTCTTTTTCTTATTTTTGGTCCTATTATGCCCCCCCAAATGTGTGTTTGCTAAACATTCTTTCTTCATTAAAGTGATAATTGTGAAATCAAAATTTACAACCAGTAAGAAGGTTCAGAGGTGTCCAACCTTTTTTTCTTCTCTGTTGCACATTGGAAAAGTAAGAGCTGTCCTAGGGCACACGTTAAATATGCAAACACTAATGAAAGCTGATTAGCAAAAAAAAGATCCAGGCATACTTTCCATGATATCCATCACAGATGAGCAAAACATACCTTCACAAACTCAGTGTGTGTCCTGCAGGCCACAGGTTGGACATTCCTAGTTTATGTGGTCTCTAAAGGAATAGGACTAGAAAATCTCTGGAGGGTTCCAGGCTTTTCTTTCTTTCTTTCTTTTTTTTTATTAAGTCATATACACATAGATCATGAACACATTTATGCATATGTGGGGTACAATGTGTTGATTTTTTAATATACTCTGGTGTGCTTAATTCAAACCAATCAACATAGCTTTCGCCTCATTTACTTGATTATTGTGTTAAGACATTTATGTTCTACACTTGACAGATTTGACTTGTACCCTTGCAATATGCTCCACAGATGTGGTCTCGCCTTTTACCCTCCTTCTATCAAACTATCCCCCCCTTCCCACTCCATTTCTCTCCTTCATCCTGGGCAATAGCTGTGTTCTATCTTTCATAAGAAAACGTGAGTGGTTGAGACATTAATGGTCACCACAAAGGTCCCAGGGCATAACACTGAACAAAGTGTGGTAGATGAACCAGGAGATCTTCCCTGGAACCAGGAGAAGCAGAAAGAGAGGCTACAGTCACTGTGCAAATGTCAGCCCTTCCTGCTGTTTAAAAATGATCCATCAAGCTAACATCATCTCTTTGCCTGGATTATGACAGTAGACTCCTAATTGATTTTTTTCATGTCCTTAACTAAATTAATGTTTTCAAAATAAAATCTTTTCATTTTACCTCCACCTTTCTCCCTTGCTAATAGTTTCCAAAACTCTTAGGATGAAAATAAAATCACTAGCCTAGCCCACAAATTTTGCATGATCTGGCTGTTGAGGTAGGGTCCTCATCTCTGACTGCTTCTCCTTGCTTTCTGGCCTCTAGCCATATTGGTGTATTTTTTTTCCTGACCTCATATGAACTCACTTTCTTAGGCCACAGAGCCTCTACATATGCTGTTCCCTCTAGCTAGAAGGCTTTCCCTTTCTCCTTCCAGGAGATCCCAGGAATACATTGTTCGTCAATCCTTAATGCATGGTTGGTGAGGAAGGTTGAGCCATTCAGAGCATCATGCAACCATAATAGGAAAGGAGCTAGCTCCAACTGCTCCCAGGACCAGGCAACAGGGTTTCATCTACTGTAGCACTCAGATTTGTTTCATTTGTGATAGAAATTGGCTAAGTCTTGGTGGCAACCATAAATTTTCTTTGAAAGTCAAGCTTAGAAACAGGTAGTGAAAAATCTTAACTTAGTTTTACTAGGTCTGGTAGTAGAAGAGAATTTTAAAATATGAATGCCAGGGGAAAGGGACATAGAAATTCTCTCTCTTTTGCCCTCATGGGCTAGGTTGGCCCCTTCTCTTCTCAGATAATCTGAGCCTTAGAAAATCACTTAATCCTAACTTTCTTGATTTTTACCTAGATGTGATTTATCCAGGGTCACCCAGTGAATTAATAAGCTATGCAGCCTTAAAAAAAGATGGAGCCTTTACCTCTTTTATGTTTACATGGAGGGACCTGGAACATATTCTCCTGAGTAAAGTGTCTCAAGAATGGAGGAAAAAGTGTCCAGTGTACTCAGTACGTCTATGAAACCTACTTATATTTACTCACACTTTGTTATGAAAGATAGAACACAACTATAGCCCAGGATGAAGGAGAGAAATGGAGTGAGAGGGGAGGAAAAGGGGGGAGGTTTGATGGAGGGTAAAAGGCAGGAACACACCTATGAAGCATATTGCAAGGGTACAAGTCAAATCTGTCAAGTGTAGAACATAAATGTCTTAACACTATAATCAAGTAAACGAGGCAAAAGCAATGTTGATTGTTTTGATGTAACCATATCAGATTGTATAAAAAAGAAATCAACACATCATACCCCACATATGCATAAATGTATTCATGATCTATGTGTATTTGACTTAAAAAAAAAAAGAACTCGAATCCTAGTCTCTTGACAACCAGTCTCGTTCTCCTGATAAGGAACATGGGCATGTCAGGAATGGGTAGACTATTTCAATTCTAGGTCTCACCTCAAAAGTCCTCAAGGAATTAAATTTATGTTTCTTTCTTCTGCCTCAGAAAGGGAAAAACCTGGTACATCAGTGACTTCCAAACCCCTTTGGAGTCTTCTTCCCTCTCCAAATTCTCTGTTTTTGCATTCACCCAGTTTCTTCCAAGTGGAAACTCATTCCTCGGGGTAATCAATGTCCCTCTCAGCCAGAACCCTGTTACCAGGGAAACCATTCCAGGCAGCCGACTGGGCTCATTGAGATGCAGCTGCAGCGTCCAGGGCCTGTATGAGGGCAACTGCTATCAGAGTGGGCAGTTTTTGGCAACTCTGGAATGTATTGTACCAAGTGGGACATGGTAATTATGTATTTGTGGCTTCCATTATGTGCCAGTTTAATTGTCACGGATTCATTGTTGTTTTAAATTTTTTGTTTTTTTTTCCTAGACCACTCAGCAAAAGAGGGAAATTGGTGCCATAGGGCAGGTTTCTTTCTGGAAGAGACACTCGCTGGGATGGAAAAATACATGCAGTGACTTAATGTCATTTTACTGATCAGGAAGTTTTCCCTAAATGGTAGGGTTTGGCCTAGAGCTGTATCAATGAATAGCAACCATAGAAGGTGAGTGGGGTTTGGCATCGTGGTCTATAATTTCCCTCTAAGGGTGGGGTCTGAAACATTCCTGGAGGTCAGGGCCCCTTTTCTTTTAGTGTTGCAATTCTAGTGACTCTCTAGCTCTGGGTCTATAGGTTTCTGAGGCTGGACTTCTTTATCTTTTTCCTGTCCCTTGCTAGACAGCTGAGAGCATGGATTCTCTTATAAGTATACCAATATAGGAGCCCTCTCGTATATGCATCAGATAATTCAGCAGAGTGATTTTAATCACTTTACCAGGAAGAATTCTGTTTTTATCAAAAGGTTCAACATTGGATTCTGCAAAATATCCAGCTCTTCAAGTAAGTCTACAATGTGTTGGACATGGTCAATTTACACCCAGTTTTTCTGCAAGTTCATCAATAGTATGTGAACAGTAGCAATAATAACAATAACCTTAACTAACATGATTAAGCGCCTAGGATGTGGCAGACAGCATCCCACATCTTCTTTGATCTCCACTAAGAGCAAGGTGTGGCTGCACTGCTTACCAAACTGCAGACAGAGCCCTGCTCAGTTCTCAAGTTCAGTGCCACGAGGGGGTTGAGAATATAAGATGGAAAACTTGGGGGCCAGTCCTGGGCACAGCTGCTACTAGCTTGAGGAACCTGGAGCCGATCACGTAAGCTCTTCAAACCCCGGTTTTGTTTTGGGCAAAGAAGATGAGAAGGGAGACAGCAGTGTTTGGGGAGTGCTGCGGGGCTAGAGAGTGGCAACTAAGCTAGTGTTTCCTGAGTGCTCACCATGTCTCAAGCATGGAGCTAGGCACTGTGCCTGGATGAGCTCCTTGCATCTTGACAGCAATTCTATGGTAGTTTATTAGCCCCCTGTTTCTGATGGGAAACTGAGGCACAGAGAAACCACACAGATACCAAATGATGGAGCCAGAATTCTAATCCATGGAGTTTACCTCCAAAGCATTACTTATTCCTCTGTTGCTAATGGGACTGGAACAAAAGACTTTACGGTAGTCCTTGCTGTTATCTGAGGGGGCATCCATGGGAGGGCGACATAATTTGCCTTAGCCTGTAGTGTAACTACTTGCCTGAAGGCCACTAGAAAGGTATTAGCTTCCCTGATGCCTTTTGGGTCTGAGATCCCTGTGGGGAAGTCTCCCTTCTCTCTTCATGGTGGCACCTCATCGTCTTGGCTGGGTTTGTGGCTGAGAACTCCTAGGTAGCGATGCATCCCGCTGGTTGCTTCCAACTATGCTGCTTGGATGATTATCCTCATTTGATCCTGTCTCCTGGGATAAATCTCAAGCTTTGGATTTAGTGTCAGTCAGATTCTCCTGCCTTAACTGAGCATTCTGTCCAAAGATCACTGTTGCTTGGAAGGACCTGGTAACATGCATTATTCAGAGGGGTGGCAGAGCTCTGGGCCGCTGCCCGGACCTTGGAAGAATGCATTCGGTAGAGCCAAGAAAACTCAGGCAGCAGCCTTAAAGGAATTTAGCATGAATCTCCATTGCTCAAGTCATCTTCTCATTTTTTGGTTTTTAGGGTAACACATGTATTTATTATAGGAGGAGGTTTGCATTCGTTTCTTTTGCACTAATAATTCAAGCCAGTTTAGAGGAATATGTAGGTGGAGAAATGTAATTCACTACCACGTAAGTGGGGCTACAGCCCATTTCGTAGGGTCATTATATTTTTTTCTAGATAGAATTTCTTAAAGAAAATGATTTTCAAAGCTGGGATTAAGTCAGATTCTATGACAAGTAAGCAGTGGTTCTCAGCCTTGGCTGCGCATTGGAATCAATGGGGAGCTTTAAAAAACTCTTGATGTGTGCGTCTCACCCCCCAGAGAATATGGTTTTAATTGTTCTCAGGTGTGGCCCAGGCGTTAGCAATTTTAAAGGCACCCCAGGCGATTCTAACGTGTAGCCAGGCAGGGCTGGCTTCATGAGCAGGTAACTGTATCATCATGGAAGGGCCCCACACTGGCTTTAGTGCTCTGCCCTTGCCATCTTAAAATTCATATTAATTTTTCCAACAAACGATTCCACATTTTCATTTTTGTGCAGACTCCTGTAAATTAAGTAGCCGGTTGAACAGCCAGGCTTGAACCACTGAGCAGGAGTAACTTCCATACATAAGAGAAAATTTCTGTCATGGCAGCTGATGGTCCTCTTAGAAGTGACATGTCAATCAAACAAAGGACTAGTACCCATGAGGGTTTGGACCATGCCTTGGTAATTTTGCACCCTGGGGTACTGTTTTTTTTTTTTTTCCTTTTCCTTTCAAAAGACTTTGAAAAAAAACTATTCCTAAGGTAGTTCTTAACCTTGCTCTCAAGTACTAGTTGGGAAGTGCACGCTCGTTCTGTCAGACACGGTGCCAAGGGCCTGGTGTGAGCCCGTCTTTCTAGGCCGGCCTCTCTGCACATGGCGGCTTAGGCAGGTGGACTCGCTGCAGTTGTCCTGCACCCCCCACCTTCTCCAGATCCTCAGCCTGTCATCAATTTCCCCGTCTCTTGATTTTTTAATCTCTCCTTTTATTCTGGCATTTTCCCCTTACCTAAAAATAACTTTGAGAAATTGCCCCTCGACATCTCCACTGCTTCTTAAAATGCTGCTTCCCTTTCTGCAGCTTTGCTTCTACCACCCCAGCCTCCTGACAAGGCTTTCTGCAAGGCTTCCTGTTCACTGCTGACTGCCCAAATTGCTTTATCTCACTTCTCACCTGGAGCTTCCCTGGGGAACTTGATAGTATCAAATGACTTTTTCACCTTGTTAAAAATGCAAGTTCACAGGCCCCACCTAGATGACTGAATCAGAATCTCTGGAGGATAGAGTTTCCCTCATTGCCTTAAAAATCTCTTCTGAGCTAGGCATGGTGGCTCACATGGGAGACTGAGGCAGGTGTATTGCTTAACTCAGGAGTTTGAGGCCAACCTGAGCAAGAGTGAGACCCTGTCTATTCCAACAATAGAAAAACTATCCAGGCATTGTGGTGGCCACCTGTAGTTCCAGCCATTAGGGAGACTGAGGCAAGAGGATCTCTTGAGTACAAGAGTTTGAGGTTGCTGTGAGCTATGATGATGCCATAGACTCTATCTGGGGCAACAGTGAGACTCTGTCTCAAAAAAAACCAGAACGAAACAAAAACCAAAATAAACAAACTTCTTCTGGTGATTCTTATGCATGGGAATGTTTGAGATCAATGCTTTATAGCCATTTATGGAATAAATTGCATCCTTTTATGACTTAATGTGCTGCTTTTCATTTCTGATATCAGTACTTTGCTTTATGTCTAAGTTACACACTGCAACACCACATGGCTAAGATTAATGGGTTAAGAGCATGGGCTCTGGAGACACTCTGCCTGTTACAACTCCAGCTCCGTCACTTACTACTTGGGTAACCCTGGGTACCTAGTTTCTTCCTGCCTGCAACAGGATGATAATCTCCCCCTCACAAGGCTATGGGAGATTTGGGTAAGTTAACACTATATATATGCAAGGCATGTTGGACGGTGCTTGCACATGGTAAGGATTCAACTCAAGTTAGCTTTTAGATTGTATATGTATGTTTTTATATATTCACATTTAAATTTAATTTCCTCCCCAAACTAAGGTTCAGGGAGTACTCTGTGGAGTTAGTTGTTCCTGATGCGATTATTTGGGAATGTTGTCTTTTCCCTCTGAGTTTAAAGACATAGCTCTCGACCATTTAGTCCTCAGGCGCTGCAATCCACTCAGGTCTACGTCACACTTCCAGCAGCAATAATGATTTCTTGCAAAAGTGGTTCGCAGCCAACAGGGATTCACTGACTTATTATTATCTATCGTAGTACTCCTAGTCTGGAGGTCCTGAGTTAGTTTTCCTATGACCAACAAGAAGGCGCTCAAAGCTGGACAAGGAATACACCTGTTGAAATTGTAGAGAACTGGTTCTTAGTCCCTTCTGAATGTTAGAATCCCTTGGCACCACCTTGCCACCCCAGATCAATTATATAAAGAGTTTCTGGGTATAAACCATGATAGTAGTGTATAGTTATCTCCCCATTATCGGAACTAAAGCAACTGGCATGTGACCTGGTTCCCCCAAAACTTAGTGAGCCAAGCCATCCGTAGTAAGCTGACACTTCTGCATCACTCCCGCTGCTGCCCTGTGCCCTCAGCGCCCTAAAGCATCTGTATTAGGGCCTCTACTGCTTTCCCAGCTAGTCGTGATTAGGTATGGACTTTCTTTCCACTGCTGTCATCATATTGCCCTGTGCTTCATGGGGGACATTTCGATTATACAGTAAAGATCTGTAAGTGGGTTTCTAACTGGACATATTCTGCATACACTGTATTTCTTTGCTATTGTGCCTCTGCTGACATAGGGTTAAATAATGGCGTGTGTTACTGGACTGCGTACACAGTACTGAGATATGGTCCACTGGGACTGGTGGTCCCCAAGCTTGGTGTCCTATACCCAGATACATAGATTATGTCTGCTTAATGCTGTACGATTGCCCTAATGCCAGGAGACTATTTCTGTATACATGTTGGCACATGCATTATGTACACATTGGTGTAACACAGTTTTACAGTATGTGAAGTTTGTCTTTATTTGTCTTAATTTTCTCCTAAGTAGCATATATCAATATTAATATCAAGTCAATACAGAGTTTATGGTATGGTGTGGTCGGGTATGTGGTATAGAATTAGGCCTATTTTAAATAGTAACTCGCAAGCAACCAGAAACTACATTATCTGGAATCTGCCAGTCCCTATGGGTGCCAGACAGTGGGGAGATTACTGCATACCCAAAGCTCCCTCCTGGATGATTCTAATATGCTACCGGAGTGGAGGGTCACTGATGGGGAGTAAGACGTGGGATTCTGTATTGTAGGTAGGAAATGGGGTTTGTTTCTTGGGAAAAGCCCCTGTATCTGTTGTCTTATATAACTTATTGAGACAAAGTGGCTCAAAGATACTGAAGGAGAACAGCCTTCAAGGGGCCAAAAGGGAGATGGAGATGAACTGGATGATTTAATGGGTCATCTCTCCTGTAGTTAATTTCTCTAGATCTCTTGAGCTCTATTGATTTTCTAAACAGCTATTGTCACATCTGTCCCTTTTGCTTGTGGGAGTTTGTAGGTTTTTAAAAAATTGAATTGGGTGGGGGTATAGATTAATCGATACCGAGATTTATTGACTTGAGACATTTATATTAACTGTAGTAAAGTCAGGAATAATTTGAATCTTTTCAATACTTCATTAAGTAGCATAGTTTGTATCATCTACAGCACATTTTGCTGGTATTATCCTACACGGATTTGGTACTGTTCTCTCTTCCACTTCCTGAAATGACTCCCTTTATTTGTGAAGCTATTAAGGTTTATATTCTAATACCAATCACATCAAGGTACCTTTCAAAGGCCAAGTGACAATCATTAGAAGAAACTCTAGTTTCTGCTTGCTCACAACTTCTTTCAGATTTCTCCCTTTAAGACATATTTGTTTTACAAATGCAATTAATGTCACCTGGTTCTTTGTACCCTCAGTGAATCCTCAATGACAAAAAAAATTTTTTTTTTGGTCAACTCTGAGGTTATGTTTTTAGCTAGTTAAATTCAGAAACAGGAACTAGAGATACACTTATTTAAAATAATTTTTTTGCAGAAAACTGGTACATTGGTTTTCAAAAGTCAACAACTACTTTAATTAAATCATCAATGCCTCTCTTTTTACCAAGAGGGATTTATGTTACTATTTTTCCCAAAGGGCATAAGTGAGAACCCTTCAAACACAACCTGTTTTTTTTTTTTAAGATTAATATGAGGGTATACATGATTAGGTTACATTGTTTCTATTTTGAAAGTCAAGTCTGAGTTGTAGTTGTTCCCTTGACCCATATACGTATGTGCCAGATACGCCCCCATGCACTGTTCCCTTTGGGTGGGAACTTGCCAGACCCCCTACTTCTTGAATTTAAATTGAGTTTTTCTCCCAAGTGAGCATGCAGTTGTTAATCTACTAGTTTCAACTCAGTATTGAGTGCATGTGAAGCTTGCTTTTTTATTCCCGTGATACTTTAATTAGGAGAGTGTTCTCCAAATCCATCCAGGTTGTTACACAAGATGCAAAAATCTCCATCTTATTATGGCTGTATAGTATTCCGTGGTATACATAAACCACAGTTTTTTAATCCATTCATGTGTTGAAGGGCATTTGGGTTGTTTGCACATCTTGGCAAGTGTGAATTAGGCTGCTATAAACATTCAAATGCAAATATTCTTATGGAAAAATGACTTTTCTTAACAGGGATATTTTATGTATCATGTGCTTGAGCGGGGCTTACCATTAAGAAGGGAAGAATTTTGTGTTGTATAGTCATGGTAAGGGGGATATCCCAATGATCACTTGTTCTATCTCTTTTGGTGCTCTGGTAAAAAAAAAAAAAAGAAATTGAATAAGTCTGTAAGAATTATATTCTGGTTTGGGGGATATGCTTCATGGCTTTCAAGCAGATCAGAACTCACTGTTCTCCCTAGGAACTGTACACATAACTTTGGACTTGCTAAGCAGCTTACATGACCCTCTAAAATGATAAAAAGATGCTGTGTTCACATGAGGATTGTAGCAGTAAGGGGACACCGTTGAGGGAAGCCTTTTTGTTGTTTCTCTAAAGACAAAGCTTAGTAAAAGGTAAAGCACAGTGAACAAGATTGCCTGGACATGGCTTGAGTCAATAGCTATTGCATGAGAAAGAGATTGGTTTGACTGATTTGCACCACATGAGTGCTCTTTGTTGGTAAAGAAGTAAGATCGTCTTGTCCAATCTGCCAGGCCTTCAAAGTTCCTCTTTGCCCTTCACCCACCTTGTTGAGGGCATCCTTGAATCAGTAAGGTCATTCTTACTGCAGGCTGCCAGCTGCCTACCTGCTGCCCTTCCTCCAGCCTGGCTCGAGTTAGTTGCTTTGTTTTCACTGCTCATCATCTGTGGCTTCTTGGCAAGATCTTACAGGGCATGGGCATCCACTCTGCATGGCCCCCCACAAAGCACTCCTCTAACTTCTGATGTTGACAAGCGCTTGCCAAGCCTAACTTATAGTACTTGGCAAAGTACTAAAGTTAGTTATGCCTCATCTATTTCCTTGTAAAAATGAGCAAGGACAAAAAGAGTGAATGATAGTGATGATAAAGAAGAAGGAAACTATTTACTGAGAACCTATGATGTACCAAGTCTTGGATTCTATCAGTTATATCTGCTGTTTCTTTAGAGCCTCCTAAACATGACACACAGTAGCCATTATTATCTGTACATGAGTTATGATAAGACAAAGTCATAGACAGGTTGATTGAAGAATTCCTACAGCTAGTAAGTGTCAGAGCCTAACTTGAACTCAGCCTTGATTTCAAAGCCTAATGTGATGCTCCACCCAGATCCTTACTACTTAGCCCACCATGGCTAGGGGCTTTCTCCCTGCTTTGAGAGTCTTTTGTGTGTTTTACTGTCTGGGTGGCCAGGGAGTCTTTCTTGTTCCTATCTCTACTGTGATCTTATCGTCTCAGACTTTTGATTAAGGGTGTGAAATTCTAAAATTGGTTAGGTCTTCTTTTGTCCCGAGCTGCCCTGCAGATTTTCCTGGAAAACAGCATCAGATAAAATGTTCATTGCTTTATTGCAGCCCAATTCATAATTGCTAAGTCGTGGAAGAAGCCCAAATGCCCATCAACCCATGAATGGATTAATAAATTGTGGTACATGTATACCATGGAATATTATGCAGCCTTAAAGAAAGATGGAGACTTTACTTCTTTTGTGTTTACATGGATGGAGCTGGAACATATTCTTCTTAGCAAAGTATCTCAAGAATGGAAGAAAAAGTATCCAATGTGTATAGCCCTACTATGTAGCAAATTTATAGCTTCCATGTGAGGGCTACACCCCAATTAGAGCACAAGATGACGGGGAAGGAGTAAGGAAGGAAAGGGGAGGGTGAGGGTGGGTGGAGAGAGGCTGAAGGGTGGGATCACACTTACGGTGCATCTTAGAAGGGTCAGGTGAAACCTACTAAATGCAGAACGCAAATGGTTTCACACAATAAACGGGAAAATGCCAAGAAGCTTATGTCGAACAGTTGGGTGAAAATACTTCAGATTATATAAGAAGCCCGCACTCTGTACCCCATAATTGCACTAATGTGCATAGATATGATTCAATAAAAAATAAAAATAAATAAAAAAAATCTATCAAGATGCATAAGTGAATGGATGGGTTAGGATATTAGAATGTTTGATTTAAATCATGGGTATGCCA
>CAUYON010047920.1:0-18221 GCA_963573935.1 Arctocebus calabarensis
GTCTTTAACCTTAAGCTCAGTGACGTCCAGTGGTCACAGTGGGTGATGCCTTGGTTTACCATCTTTAAGCTTAACAACATTTTGGTCCTCCTGATGCCATGGTGGTGTTGCCCTGTGTTACTATCCTTAATCTTAACCTCAGGGACATCCTCCTGATGCCACGGGGGTGTTTACCTGGATGATAGTCATTAAGCTTAACCCCAGTGATGTCCACCTGTCATCACAGTGTGTGTTGTCCTGGGTTATCATCTTTAAGCTTAACCTCAGTGACATCTTCCTGACATCACACCTGGTGTTTCCCTGTGTTACCGTCTTTAAGCTTAACGTTGTAACATCCTGTTGCAGTCACAGTGAGTTTTGCCTTGGGTTACTGTGTTTAAACTTAAATTCAGTGATGTCAGGACAGCACAGTGGGGATGGCTTGGGTTACTGTCGTAAAGCTTAACTTCAGTGATGACCTCCTGATGTCACAGTGGGTGTGGCCCAGAATACCATGTTTAAGCTTAACCTCAGTGACGTCCTCCTGGTGTCACAGTGGGTGTTACCTTGGGGTACCATCTTTAAGTTTAATCTCAGTGATGTCCTGACCTCACAGTGGGTGTTTCTCTGGGTTATCACCTTTCAGCTTCTCCTCAGTGAAGTCCACCTGACCTCACAGTGGGTGTTGCCCTGAGTTACAATCTTTAAGCTTAACCTCTGGGACAACCTCCTCTTGTTCAAGTGGGTATTTCCCTAGGTTACCATCTTTAAGCTTAAATTCAATGATGTCCTTCTGATGTCACAATAGGTCTTGGCTGGGTTACCATCGTTAAGCTTAACCACCCTGAGTTCCTCCTGACATCACTGTGCGTGTTTGCCCAGGGTTACCGTCTTTAAGCTTCACTTTGTTGAAGTCCTTTTGACATCACTACAGTTGTGGCCCTGGGTTACCATCATTATGTTTAACTTCAGTGACATCCTCCTGAATCCACAGGTCATCTTGCCCTGTGTTACCATCTTTAAGCTTAACCTCAGTGATGTCCTCCTGAAGTCACAGTGGTTGTTGCCCTGGGTTAACATCATTAAGCTTAGCCACAGTGACGTCCTCCTGATGCTACAATGGGTGTTACACTGGGTTATCTTCTTACAGCTTAACTTCAGTGACATCCTCCTGACGTCACAGTGGGCAGGCATTGGGTTACATGTTTAAGCTTAACCTCAGTGACATTCTCCTGATGTCACAGGGTGTGTAGACCTGGATTATCCTCCTTAAGCTAAAACTCTGTAACATCCTCCTGATGTCACAGTGGGAGTTGCCCTCGGTCACTGTCTTTAAACTTCACTTCAGTGATATCCTTTTGATGACACAGTGGGTGTTACCCTGAGTTCCAGTCTTTAAGCTTAACCTCCTTGACATCCTCCTGATGTCACAGTGGGTGTTTCCCTGAATTACGGTAACCCAGGCATTGTGACGAAAGGATGATGTGACTGAGGTTAACTTAAACAAGGTAACCCGGGGCACACCCACTGTGATGTCAGGAGAATGTCACTGCAGTTAATGATGCAAATGGAAACCCAGAAAAACACCCACTGTGATGACAGGAGGACGTCACTGAGGTGAAGCTTAAGGATGACAACTCAGGGCAACACCCCACCGTGAAGTCAGGACTTCGTGACTGTGGTTAAGCTTCATGATGGTAACCCAGGTCAAAATCCACTGTGAAATCAGGACTAGCTGAAGTTAACCTTAAAGATTCTGACCCAGGGCAAAACCCACGATAACATCAGGAGGATGTCAATACAGTTAAGCTTAACAATGTAAACCCAGGGCAACATTCACTATGACCTCAGGAGGATGTCACTGAGGTTAAGCTTAAAGACATTAATCCAGGGAAACAAACACTGTGTTGTGAGGAGGACATTACTGAGGTTAAGCCTATAGAGGGTAACGCACGGTAACACACACTATGACGTGAGGAGGAAGTCATGGAGGTTAAGCGTAAAGAGGGTAAACCAGGGCAACACCCACTGTGACACAAGGAAATCATCACTGAGGTTAAGGTTTACTAGGGTATCCTAGGGCAACACCTTCACTGACGTCAAAAGGACATCACTGAGTTTAAGTTTAATAATGCTGACCCAGGATAACACCCATTGTGATGTTAGCAGGATGTCACTGAGGTTAAGATTAATGACGGTGACCCAGGAAATCACCCACTCTGATATAAAAAGGACATCACTGAAGTTAAGTTTAAAGAAGGTAACCCAGGGCACCACCCACTGTGACATCAGGAGGACATCACTGAGGTTAAGATTAAAGAAGGTAACCCAGGGCACAACTCACTGTGACATCAGGAGGACATCACTGAGGTTAAGATTAAAGAAGGTAATCTAGAGCAACACCCACTGTGACATCAGGAGGAAGTCACTGAGGCTAAGCTTAAAGATGGTAAAACAGGGTTACACTCACTATGACATCAGGTGGACATCACTGAGGTTGAGCTTAATGACAGTAACCCAGGACAACAGCCACTGTGACTTTAGGAGGACGTTGACATCACTGAGGTTAATCTTAAGAGGGTAAACCAGGGTAAATAACCACTGTGAGATCAGGAGATCATCACTAAGGTTAAGTTTAATGAAGGTAACACCCAGTGTGATGTCAGGGGGAAGTCATTAAGTTTAAGCTTCTAGAAGGCAACGTAGGGCAACAACCATTGTGATGTCTGGAGGAAGTCACTAAGCTTACTTTTAAAGAAGGTAACTCCAGCAACATTCATTATGATCATAGGTGGAAGTAACTAAGATTAAGTGTAAAGATGGTAACAAAGGGCGGCACCCATTCTAATGTCAGAAGGACGTCACTAATGTTAAGCTTAAGGACAATAACACAGGGCAACACCCAGTGTGGAATCAGGAGGACATCACTGAGGTTAAGCTTAATGATGTTGTTAACCCAGGGTAATACTCACTGTGGCATAAGGAGGACATCACTGAGGTTAAGCTTAAGGATGATAACCCAGGGAAACATTGACATTCATGTCATGAGGATGTGCCTAAGGTTAAGATTAAGGATGGGAACCCTGGGCAACACTATTTGTGGCATCAGGAGGAAGTCACTGGAGTTAAGCTTAATGATGGTAACCAAGGGTAACATCCACTGTGGCATCAGGAGGAAATCATGGAGTTTAAATTTACACATGGTAACCCAGGGCAACACACATTCTGGCGTTAGGAGGATGTCACTGAGGTTAGGCTTAAGGATGGTAACCCAGAGAAACACACACTTTGGTAACAGGAGGAGGACACTGAGGTTCCACTTAAGGATGGTAAGCAAGGGCAACACCCACTGTAGTGTCAGGAGGATGTCACTGAGTTTAAGTTTACAGATGGTAACCCAGGGCAACAAACACTGTGACATCTGTGGGACATCACTGAGTTTATGCTTACAGATGGTACCTAAGGAAATATCCACTGTGGCATCAGGAGAACGTCACCGCAGTTTGTCTTACAGATATTAACCCAGCCAACACCCACTGTGGTGTCAGGAGGACATCATTGAGTTTAAGATTACTGATGTTATCCCAGTGAAACACCCACTGTGGTGTCAGAAGGATTTCACTGAGCTTAAGCTTAGAGATAGAAAACCAGAACAACTCCCACTTTGGCATCAGGAGGAAGACACTGTGGTTGCGCTTAATGATGGTAACCCAGGCCAACACCGACTGTGGCATCAGGAGGACAACACTGAGATTAAGCTTACAGATGTTAATCCAGGGAAATATCCACTGTGGTGCCAGGAGGACGTCACTGATATTAAGCTTACAGATGTTATCTCAGGGAAACACCCACTGTGGCATCAGGAAGATGTCACTGAGCTTAAACTTAGAGATAGTAACCCAGGGCAACACCCACTGTGATGTCTGCAGGACATCACAGAGATTAATCTTACAGATGGCAACTCAGGGAAATATACACCGTGGAATCTAGGTACATCACTGAGGTTAATCTTAAGGATGGTCACCCAGGGCAACACCCATTGTGACATTAGGAGGAAGAAACAGTGGTTACACTTAATGATGGTAGCCCAAGGCAACATCCAGGGCGGGATCAGGCTGAAGACATTGAGGTTGTGCTTAACGATGGTAACACAGGGCAGAAGCCATTGTGGGTTCAGGAGGAAGACACTGATGTTACACTTAATGATGGTAACCCAGGGCAACACCCATTGTGGCATCAGGAGGAAGTCACTGATGTTATGCTTAACACCAGAAACTCAGGGCAACACCCAATGTGGTGTCAGGTAGAAATCAGTCAAGTTAAGCTTAAGGACGATAACCCAGGTCAACACCCATTTTGGCATCAGGAGGAAGTCACTAAGGTTACCCTTAACAATGGCAAACCAGGAAAACACCCATTGTGGTGTCAGGAGGAAGTCACTAAAGCTATCATTAATGATGGGAACCCAAGGCAAGACCCATTGTGGCATTAGGGGGAAGTCACTAAGTTTATGGTTAGTGATAGTAACCCAGGGCAACACCATCTGTGGCATCATGAGGAAGACTCTAAAGTTATGCTTAAAGATGGTAAACCAGGGCAACTCCCATTGTGATGTCAGTAGAAAGTCATGGAGGTTAAGCATAAAGATGGTAACCCACCGCAACACCCATCCTGTTATCAGGAGGAAGTCACCTAGGTTAAGCTTAAAGACGGTAACCCAGGGCGACACCCACTGTGGGGTCAGGATGAAGACACTGAGATTTCGCTTAATGATGTTAACCCAGGGCAATACTCATTGTGATGTCAGGAGGAAGTCACTAAAGTTATGCTTACAGATGGTAAATGAGGGCAACTCCCATTGTGATGTCAGAAGGAAGTCAGCAAGGTTAAGCTTAAAGATGGTAACACAGGGAAACACCCATTGTGATTTCAGGAGGAAGTCACCAAGGTTAAGCTTAAAGACGGTAACCAAAAGAAATACTCATTGTGACGGCAAGAATAAGTCATTAAAGTTAAGGTTAATCTTAATGGAGATAACCCAGGGCAACACCAATTGTGATGTCAGGAGAAAGTCTCTGAGGATAAGCTTAAAGACAGTAACTCAGGGCTACACCCATTCTGATATCAGGAGGAAGTCAGTGAGGTTAAGCCTAAAGCAGTAACCCAGGGCAACACCCATTGTGATGTCAGGAGGAAGTCACTGAGGTTAATCTTAAAGACGGTATCCCAGGGAAACACCCATTGTGATGTCAGGGAGAAGTTACTGACGTTAAGCTTAAAGATGGTAACCCAGGAAGTGAACTAAAGTCAGGAGGAAGTCACCGAGTAAAGCTTAAAGATGGTAAACCAGGGCAACACCCATTGTGATGTCAGGAGGACATCACTGAGGTTAATCTTACATATGGTAACCCAGGGCAATACCCACTGTGGCATCAGGAGGACATCACTGAGGTTATGCTTAAGGACAGTAACCCAGGGAAACACCCACTGTAGCATCAGGAGAATGTCACTGAGGTTACGATTAATGATGGTAACGCAGGGCAACACCCACTGTAACATCAGCAGGACATCACTGAGGTTAATTTAATGACAGAACACCCGTCGTTAAGGAACACCCATTTTGGCATCAGAAGGAAGTCACTAAGGTTACCCTTAACAACAGTAACCAAGTACAAACCTAGCAAGTTGCGTCAGGAGGAATTCACTATTGTTTCACTTAACTTCAGTAACCCAGGGCAATACCTATTGTGGCATTGGGAGGAAGTCACTTAACATTACCATTAATGATGGGAATCCAGGGAAACAACCAATGTGGTGTCAGGAGGTCGTCACTTAGATTAGGCTTAAGGATGGTAACCCAGGTAAAAGTCAGTAAGGTTACATTAAGGAAGGTAATCCGGGGAAACACCCTTTGTGACACCATAAGGAGGTCTTGAAGGTTAAGCTTAATGACCATAACCCAGGGCAACACCCAGTGGGCAGCTGGAGGAAGTCACTGAGGTTAAGCTTAAAGACAGTAAGCCAGGTCAACACCCATTGTGGCATAAGGAGGAATTCACTAAGGTTATGCTTAACAATGATAACCCATGGCAACACCCATTGTGGCATCAGGAGGAAGTCACTTAAGTTACACTAAATGTCAGTAACCCAGGAAAACATCCATAGTGTTGTCAGAAGGAAGTACTGAGTTAAATCTTAAAGATGGTAACCTACGACAACACCAATTGTGATGTCAGGAAGAATTCACCCAGGTAAAACTTAAAGATGGTAACCTAGGGCAATATTCACTGTGAGGTCAGGAGGACATCAAGGAGGTTAATATTACAGATGGTAACTGAGGGTAACACCCACTGTGGCATCTGGAGAACATCACTGAAGTTGAGCTTAAGGATGGTAACCCAGGGTAACACCCATTGTGGCTTGAGGAGGAAGTCACTAAGGTTATACATAGTGACGTTAACCCAGGGTAATACCCACTGTGGCATCATGAGGAAGTCACTAAGGTTACAATTGACTAGTGTAACCCAGGCCCTCACCCATTGTGGTGTCTGGAGGAAGTCACTAAAGTTACGCTTAAACATTGTAAACCAGGGCAACACCCACTGTGATGGTAGGAGGAAGTTCCAAGGTTAAACTTAAAGATGGAAACACAGGGAAACACCCATTGTCATGTCATGAGGAAGTCACTAAGGTTAAGGTTAAAGACAGTAACCAACGGCAACACCCATTGTGAAGTCAGGAAGATGTCACTGAGATTAAGCTTAAAGACAGTAACCCAGGGCAACAGCCATTGTTCTGGCAAAAGGAAGTCACTGAGCTTAAGTTTAAAGAAGGTAATCCATGGCAACACCCTTTGTGAAGGAAGTCACATAACACAGGGCAAGATCCATTGTGATATCATTTAAAAATCATTGAGACTAAGTTCAAAAATGTTAACTCAGGGCAACACACACAGTGGCATCAGGGGGAAGTCACTGAAGTTAAGCTTAAGGATGGCAACCGAGGAACACTAACTCTGTTGTCAGGAGTAAGACACTGAAGTTATACTTAATGATGCTAACCTAGGGCAACATCTGCTGGGGCATCTGGCGGATGTCACTGAGGTTGTGCTTAATGACAGTAACTCAGGGCCACACCCACTGTAGAATCAGGAGGATGTCACTGAGGTACCACTTCAGGACAGGAACCCAAGTCAACACCCATTGTGGTGTCAGGTGGAAATCACTAAGCTTACCATTAACAACAATAACCCAGGACAACAGCCATTGTGGCATCAGGAGGAAGTTACTAATGTTACCAAAATGATGGTAACCCAGGGCAACACCCATTATGGCCTGAGGAGGAAGTCAATAAGGTTAGGCCAAGTAACAGTAACCCAGGGCAACACTGATGTTGGCATCATGAGGAAGTCACTAAGATAACGATTGACAACAGTAAACCAGGGCAACACTATTGTGGCATCAGAAGGGAGTCACTAAAGTTACTATTTAATATGGTAAACCAGGGCAACTCCTGTTGTGATGCCAGGAGGATGTAACCAAGGTTAAGTTTAAAGATGGTAAAACAGGGAAGGCCCCATTGTGATGTCAGGAGGTAGTCACCCAGGTTAAGCTTACACATGATAACCAGGGAAACATTCATTGTGATGTTCAGGAGAAAGTCACTAAGGTTAAGTTTAATCTTAAAGGTGGTAACTCAGGGACACACCCACTGTGATATCAGGGGAAAGTCACTGATGTTATGTTTAAAGACGTTAACCTATGGCAACACACATTGTGAAGTCAAGAGGAAGCCACTGAGGTTAACCTTAAAGATGATAAGGCAGGGAAATACCAATTGTTATGGCAGGAGGAAGTCACTGAGGTTAAGATTAAAGATGGTAAGGCAAGGAAATACCCATTGTTATGGCAAGAGGAAGTCACCGAGGTTAAGCTTAAACATGGAAACCAGGGTAACACCCATTGTGATATCAGGAGGATGTCACTAAGGTTAATGTTAATCTTAAAGGTGGTAACCCAGAGCGACACCAATTGTGATGTCAGGAGGAAGTCATCATGGTTAAGCTTGAAGATAGAAACTGAGATCAACACCCATTGTAATGTCATGTGAAGTCACTGAGGTAAACCTTAGATGGTAACCAAAGGCAACACCCATTGTAATGTCAGGTGGAAGTCATCAAGGTAAAGCTTAAAGATGGTTACCCAGGGTAATGCTTTATTGTGATGTTAGGAGGTAGTCACTAAGGTAAAGCTTAAAGATGGTACCCTAGGTCAGCACCCACTGTGGCATCAGGAGGACAACAGTGAGGTTAAGCTTACACATAGTAACCCAGGGTAACACCCACTGTGGATTCAGGAGGATGTCACTGAGATTAATCTTACAGATAGTGAACCCGGACAACACCCACTGTGGCATTACAAGGACATCATTGAAGTTAAGCTTACAGATGGTAACCCAAGGCAACATGCAACATCAGGAGAATGTCACTGATGTTAGCTTGCAGATGGTAACCCAGCTCAACACCCACAGTGTGTCAGGTGGACATCACTGAGGGTAAGCTTACAAATGTTAACCTAGGGCAACAACCACTGTGTTGTCAGTAAGAATTCAGTGAGGTTGAGGTTAACAATGGTAACCCAGGGCAACACCCACTGTGGTGTCAGTGTGCCATCACTGAGGTTAAGCTTAACAACGGAAACCCAGGGCAACATCCCTTGTGGTGTCAGGGGGATGTCACTGAGGTTTAGTTTAATGACACTGACCCAGGGCAACACCCTGTGTGTGTGGCATCAGGCAGAAGCCACTGTGCCTAAGCTTATTGTTGGTAACCCAGAGCAACACCTACTGTGGCATTAAGAGGACATCCAGGAGGTAAAGCTTAATGACAGTGACATAGGATAAGACCCCCTGTGGTGTCAGGAGGAAGTCACTGAGGTTAGGCTTAATGATGGTAATCATGGGCAACATCCATTGTGGCATCAGGAGGAAGTCAGTAAGGTTACGCTTAATGACGCTAACCCAGGACAACACCCATTGTGATGTCAGAAGGAAGTGACCGAGGAAAATCTTAAAGATGGTATCCCAGGGCAGGGCCTGTGGCTCAAAGGAGTAGGGCACTCCCATATGCCAGAGGTGGCGGGTTCAGCCCCAGCAAAAAAAAAAAAAAAAAGATGGTATCCCAAGACAACACCAATTGTGATGTCAGGAAGATGTCACCAAAGTAAACCTTAAAGATGGTAACGTAGGGCAACACCTAAAGTGGCGCCAGAAGAACCTCACTGAGTTTAAGCTTACAGATGGTACCCCAGGTCAACACCCACTGTGGCATCAGGAGGATGTTACTGAGGTTAAGCTTAAGTATGGTAACCCAGGGTCTCACCCACTGTGGCATCAGCTAGATGTCACTAAGCTTAAGCTTACAGATGGCAACTTAGTGCAAAGCCCACTTTGACATCATCAGGATGTCATTGAGGTTAAACTTAAAGATGGTAACCCAGGGTTATGCACTGTGGCATTGGGAGGATGTCACTGAGGTTAAGCTTAATGACTTTAACCAAGGCATCTCCCATTATGGCATCAGGAGGAAGTCACTAAGGTTACCCTTAACTTCAGTAACCCAGGTCAACATCCATTTGGCATCAGGAGGAAGTCACTAAAGTTAAGTTTAAAGATAGTTACACTCAGGGCAACACTCACTGTGATGTCAGGCAGAAGTCTTAAGGTTAAGCTCAAAGATGCTAATCCAGGCCAACACCCATTTAGGTGTCAGAAGGAAGTCACTAATTTTAAGTAAAATATGGTAAACAAGGGCAACACACCTTATGATATCAGGAGGAAGTCCCTAAGGTAAAGCCCAAACATGGCAACTCAGGGCAACACCCATTGTTATGTGAGGAGAAAGACTCGAAAGTTAAGATTAATGTAAAGACACTAAACCAGGGCAACACTCATTGTGATGTCAGGAGGAAGTCACTGAGTTTAAGCTTAAATACGGTAACCTCGGGCAACACCCATTGTTATGTCAGAAGGAAGTCATCGAGGTTAAACTTAAAGATGGTAACCCAGGGCAACACCCACTGTGGCATGAGGAGGATGTCCCTGAGGTGAAACTTTAAGATGGTAACCCTGGGTAACATCCACTGTGGCGTCAGGTGGATGTCACTCAGGTTCAGCTTAAGGATGGTAACCAGGGCAACTCCCATTGTGATTTCAGGATGAAGTCACTGAGGTTCAACTAAAAGATTATACACCTGGGCAAACCCCAGTGTGATGTCAGGATGAAGCCACTCTGGCTTAGCTTAAAAATGGTAACTAAGGGCAACACTCACTCTGTCGTCAGGATGAAGCCATTGAGGTTCAGTTTAAGGATGGTAATCCAGGGAAACACACACTGTGGCATCAGGATGAAGCTGCTGAGCTTGAATTTAGAATGACATGATGATGTATTTTGTCTGACAACTGAAAACTTCATTAAGTACACAATTAGATTCCGGTTATATTCTCCAGTCATAGAGATTCATACCATTCTGTTTTCTGAGAAAGCTAATGTCAAATAGTTTTACATTTATGAACATCAAAAGATGGGATAAAAAATGATATTATAAAAGCTTTCTGGATGGAGCTAGAAGAGGATGGAAAAGTGGATTTCCTATTTGAACAAGTGAAAAATGTGCTACAGTCACTGAAACAAAAGAATAAAGATGGGTCTGCTACAAATAAAGAATATATCCAAGCAATGACTCTAGTGAATAAAGTAACTATAAGTAAAAATTGAGCTCTGATAAAGGATAAAAAATACCTGTGACTCAGAATGAACAGGAAAGCCAATCAAATACATTTCCTTGTACATCATATGAAAACTTTCCAAAGACTGTGCACTTCTATCTACAGAAAATGAGGAAATTCTTAATCTGAAATATAAAGTTGTAAAGTTTAGTGGAAAAGAATAATTTTTGTTTTTTGTGGTTTTATTATTTTTTTTATTAAATCAAAGCTTTGTACATTGATACCCTTATGAGGTTTAGAGCACCACTTCAATATAAAATATGCTTATATTGAACTAAGTTATGCCTACATCACAATTATACTCATTTCTTAATACTTTTGAAATGTACCATAGCATTATTCACATTAGGTGAGGTCACACCAAATACCCTCCTTCCTCTCATATATCTCCTTCTCTCCCCTCTCTCTCCTCTTCCCTTCTACTTTCGGGTCTATAGTTATTTTTTCCCACTCATATGACTGTGTAGGTGATTATATATTGATTTCATAGTAGTATTGAGTATATTGGATACTTTTTCTGCCCATTTTTGAGCCACTTTACTAAGAAGAATATGTTTCAGCTCCCTCCAGGTAAACATGAAAGATGAAAGTCTCCATCTTTTTTTTTTTTTATGGCTGTACAATATTCCATGATGTATATATACCACAGTTTGTTAATCCATTCATGGGTTGATGGGAACTTTGGCTGATTCCATGTCTTGGCTATTATAAATTAGTATGCAATAAATATATCGGTGCACATGTCTTTGTTATCAAAGAATTTTTGATATTGTGGGTATATACCTAGTAGAGGAACTGTAGGATCAAATGGTAGGTCTACTTTTAGTTCCTTTAGTCCTCTCCAAACTTTTTTCTAGAAAAGTCGTATTAGCTTGCATTGACACCAGAAACATTCCCTTCTCTCTGCATTCACACCAACATCTTTAGTTTGGGGATTTTGTGATGAGAGCTAATCTTACTGGATTTAGATGATATCTTAAAGTGGTTTTGATTTGCATTTCTCTGATGATTAAGCATTTAATGAGCATTTTTTCATGTGTTTATAGTCCATGCACTGTTCTTCATCAGAGGATTTTCTCTTCAAGTCATCTCTTGCCCATGGGGTTATTTATTCTTTTCTTATTGATTAGTTTGACTTGTCTGTAGATTGTAGTTATGACGCCTTCCATTACTATGTTGAATAGCAGTGGAGACAGTGAGCATCCTTGTTAGTTCCTGATGTGAGTGGAAGTGTTTTCAATTTTACACCATTCAATATGATTGGCTGTTGGCTTGCTGTAATGGACTCTATTAGTTTAAGAAATGATCCGTCTATGATTGTTTTGTTAAGTGTTCTGATCATGAAAGGATGCTGGATATCATCAAAGGTTTTTTCTACATCAATTAAGAGAATAATATGGTCTTTGTTTTTCTTATTTTGTTGACGTGATATATTATGTGTTTAGATTTGCACAGGTTGAACCAAACCGGCAACCTTGGAATAAAACCACCTTGATCATGGCGTATAAGTTGTTGTTGTGATGTTGAATGTTGTTTGTTAAGACCTTATTGAGGCTCGGCGCCTGTGGCTCAATGGGCTAAGGCGCCAGCCACATACACCTGAGCTGGCGGGTTCGAATCCAGCCCCAGGACCCGCCAAACAACAATGACGGCTGCAACCAAAAAATGGCCGGGCATTGTGGCAGGTGCCTGTAGTCCCAGCTACTTGGAGGCAGAGGCAGGAGACTCGCTTGAGCCCAGGAATTGGAGGTTGCTATGAGCTGTGATGCCATAGCACTCTATCCAGGGTGACAGCTTGAGGCTCTGTCTCAAAAAAAAAAAAAAAAAACCTTATTGAATATTTTTGCATTGCTATTTATTAATGATATTGTTTTATAATTTTCTTTCCTTGTTGGATCCTTTTCTGGATTGGATATCAGGGCAATATTTGCTTCATAGAATGCGTTGGGAAGTATTCCTTCTTTTTCTATGCTTTGGAAAAGATTGTGTAATGTACATACTAGTTCCTCTTGAAAGCTTGATAGACTTCAGATGTGAAGCCATATGGTTCTGGACTTTTCTTTTTGGGGAGATTTTGTATTCTTGATGCTATTTCAGTGATTGATACAGGCCTATTCAAGATTTCTAAATCTTACTGGTGGAATCTGGGTAGTTGGCATGCTTCCTGGCATTGGTCTATTTCCTTCATATTTTCATATTTATGGGAAGAGAGATTTTTGTAGTAATCATTGAAGTTTTTTTTTTTTAATTTCTGAAGTATGTATTGTTATTTTTCCTTTATCATTTCTGATAGATGATGTTAGAGATTTTGCTTTTCTATTTCTGGTTAGGTTGGCCAAATGATTCTCAATTTTATTAATCATTTCAAATAACCAACTTTTCCTTTCAGTGATCTTCCAAATGATTCTTTTGTTTTCAATTTCATTTAATTCTGCCTTAACTTTAGTTATTTCTTTTCTTCTACCAGGTTTGGGATTGCAATGTTCTTCTTTTTCCTATTGCTTCAGATGATCCTTTAAGTTGTTGGCGCCTCACTTTCTGTACTCTTCGGGAAGGCTTCCAATGCCATAAATTTTCCTCTTATGATGCCTTTGCAGTATCTGACAGGTATTGATGACTTGTACCTTTGTTATTATTTTCTTCCAAAAATTTGGTGATTTCCTTCTTAATCTCATCTTTGACCTAGCTATCATTCAGCCTAATATTATTTAGTTTCCATGACTTTGCTTGAGTATGAAGATTCCTGTTGCTGTTGAATTCAACTTTTCTTCCATGGTGGCCTGAGAAGATACAAGGAATCATTTCCAGACTTTTAAATTTACTGATGTTGGGCTCATGTCCTACAATATGATCTATTTTGAAGGATGATTATGGGCTGAGGAGAAAAATGTACATTCAATTTTATTAGGGTAAAATGTTCTGTAGACATCTGTTAAGTCCATTTGTTGTAGGATCAGGTTTAAGTCTAATATTCCTTTGTTTAATTTCTTTTTGAAGGCTCTATCTAAAACTGTCAAAGGGGCCTTAAAATCTCCAACTGTTATAGTGCAAGAAGATATCAATTTGTTCACATTCATTAGGGTCTGCTTTATGAACTGAGGAGCATTCTTGTAGGGTGTATAAATATTAATTATCAAAATCTCTTCATGTTGGGTGTTTCTCTTGACAAATACGTAGTGACCTTTCTTATCTTACTTTATCTTTGTTGGTTCAAATCCAATTGTATCTGCTATTAAAATTGCAACCCCTGCTTTATCTGGATTTCATTTGCTTGCATTATACATGTCCATCCCTTCACACTGAGTCCTTTTTTATCCTTTCAGGAAAGGTGAGATTCTTGAATGTAGCAGATATCCAGTCTGAGTTTATGTATCCAGTAAGCCAACTTGTGCCTCTTTAGAGGACAATTTAAACCATTCACATGAATTGAGAGAATTGAGAAGGGTGGTTGTGATATGGAGTCAGGATTTTTGGATGTCCAGTGGATGCATTTAATCCTTTCACCACTGTGGAAGTTGTGTTTTGTCCAAAAAATTCGGGGTGAGTTTACATTGGAGATAGAGTATCACACTGGTCATTGTGGAGCATGGGTCTGAGAATCTTGGAGAACTGATTTAGTTATGGCAAATTTCTTCAACATGTCTATGTCATTAAAATATTTGATTTCTCCATCACAAGTGAAAATGAGTCTAGCTGGATAGAATCCTGGGTTGGAAGTTTTGTTTTGTTTTGGTTTGGTTTTGTTTGTTTGTTTTATTTTAGGAGATTGAAGGTCGATTACCATCCTTTTCTGGCTTAAAATGTTTTGGGTGAGAGATCTGCAGTCAATCTGATATTTCTCCCTTTTTAGGTGATACTTTTCTTATGTCTGGCTGTTGGCAGAATTGTTTCCTTCATCTTAACTTTGACAAAGTTAATCACAATGTGTCTAGGAGATGAGTCTTGCTGGAGTTCTAAAACTGTCTTCTATCTGAAGTTCTGTATCTCTTGCAATGCTTGGGAAATTCTCCTCCAAAATCTCTTGGAGTAAACCTTCTGTACCTTTAGGGTCATCTTCTTCTCCTTTGGGAATTCCTATAAGATAAATGTTTGATCTTTGGAGTGATCCCACAACTCTTTCTGGAATGATCAGTTTTTTTCTCTCCACGTGTCTGCCACTTTGACTATTTGTGAACGTTCAAAATCGTTGTCTTCTGTTTCACAGATCCTTTCTTCCAACTGTTCAACTCTATTACTGAGAAATTCTAAAGCGTTTTGGAGCTCATCAACTAACTATCCCATTTCCTTGATTGCTGCTCTCTCTTTTCTGATTATCTCAGTATCTTTGGTGACTTGGGCATTGAATTCATTGATTTCATGAGACAAGTTTGGAAATACTCTTTGGAACTCAAGTCATATCTTTCTTCCATTGTGCTTATCTTATTTGCCTTCCATATTCTGAATCCGATTTCTGACATTGGTCTATGCATGGCATCTTCAGTTTTATCTCCTTTGTCATTTCATGGGAGGCATCCCATGCATGGCATCTTCAGTTCTATCTCCTTTGTCATTTCATAGGAGGTTTGATCTACGCTGGTTATTCATGTGTCCATAGTTCCTCTGTTGAGTCTGCACCAGGTTTACTTTCCACTGTTTGGTTATGAGAACTGGTAAGATGAGCTTGAATTGGGGTTCCCACATAGTAGAGATAGCTACTTAGCAAAGCGCTAAGCTTTGTAATTGTGCTTTTTTCCTAAAACCTTACAAAATTCACTTTCAGGAATTTTCAGGCCACTCTGAGGACCTACTTTGTGAGATATTGCAAGAAAGCTCTGTTTTGACACCAGTTAACATCTACCCTATCCTAAGAAACCATAGTATTAGGTTTAAATCTCAACTGTGAAGAGATATAAATAGCTGTGGTTGCCAGCTCTCACACTTCAGTTCTTTTCTACTAGAGAACTTTGAAGTTCAACTTCAGAATTCCCTGAGTGAGCAGCCCCATACTTGAGTTCCAAGTAAATTTTCTCAGGCAGAGCAAACCCTGCTAAACAGATAGGGATTGAAAGGTCACCAACAGCACAATGGAAGCCAGGGATCTACACTCCCACCTGCCATACTCAGCCCACACTGTCTTCTGCTTCTCTGCTGTCAGGCCCAGTAGGAGCCAAGGCCACACCCCCACCCATCTCTCTCAGTTCACACCCAGCTAGCCTCTGCTTGCCAGACCAGATTGGAGACAGGGGACCATACCCCCGCCTGACATTCTCAGTCCACTTCCTAGCAAGCCTTTGTTCACAGGCCCTGTTAGACTCAGGGTACCTCACTCCACCTGCAGTTCTCAGTCCTCACCCAGTAAGTCTCTGCTCACCAGCTCCATTGGAGACCGGGACCATGTCCTAGCCCTCAGGTCTTGGTTCACACCCAATAAGCCACTGCTTGAGGGTTGTGTTGGAATCAGGTCCTTGCTCTCAGGACTCAGTCCATGCCTAGCAAGCTTCTGCTTGAAGTCCAAGTAGGGGCTGAGAGACAAGCCTGTCTGCGGAGCTCAGTCCACATGGGGCAACCACTCTCCTACTGTGGGTGCCCTCAGAGCCAGGGGTTCTGCACCCCATCCCACCAGACATAGGCTGAAACAAGACCCAATACCATCACTGGAAGGGCATTGTCATAACCAGGGACTGCTCCTCCTCCTCAGTGTGCCTTTCTTCCCACACCCTTTTTCTTCCCTGTTAGTCACAGATTCTGTCCTGATGTTTGGCAGTCCACACTATGACCAGATATGTCAGGACAAGACCAAACACTCTGTGCTCTGCAGTGGGCAGAATTTCAGACCATCATGCAAGGGAGAGAAGAAGGACTGGGGGTTTGGACTTGTGGGGGAAGATATCTGTTCAATTTTATGCCTGGAAGGATGGTGTCCAAGTTCATAAGTGGAACCTCCCTGGTGAATAAGACCTGGACTTTAGTGTTTCTCTCCAGCTAGGTAAAATTAGAGGTCTTTTGTTCCCTGCTTGTTCACAGATAGTTGGTGGCAGGTCTCCTGCTTGAGGGATGGTTCTGCCATCCTTTAGTTGATAGACTTTGTACCTATAATTTGTTTTCTTGAATGCTCTTCCTTGGAGTTGTACCTTGCCAAACTTCTGTATTTATTCAGCTCCCCACCTGTGGCTTCATAGAGTCATAGTCCATCCAGTTTTACTTTCTCTACTCAGAAAACTCTGCCATTGTTTGCTACCTATTGGTCATATTCCCAGAATTCAAAAAGAAGAATCATATTTGAATTCATCTTAACAAGGTCATGCCTTTTATGGTTCCTATGTAATGAAAATGCCACCAACCTTCAAGGAAGAAAACCCGCTGAAGCTAACAATTAAATGTCACTTCCAGAGACAATATCCAAAAACTAACTCACATTCTTTAGCACTCCCTTTGACTAAGAACTACCAAAAGCAAGAAGAAATTGTTTTTGATGAGGACATTAGCAATGGAGTAGAATCTGTGTCCATTCTTTTAACTAATGAAATTGATAGTACAAAGATCCACAGTTTAAACTCAGACAAAATTTGGCCATGTGCATACCATCTAAATGATTTCTCCATCAGGTTTACTGATTCATGTGACTTTTCTGAGGGTTACATTGACATAGAAAAATATGCATGTCTTCAACTGAGAGCGAGGAATGCCAAAATTTCTCCCCTGTCAAGTGATAAAGTATATACTGCATATAATACAAAACCTACAGGGACAAGTACCTACTGGCATTTTTTAATAGAATCTGTTGTGCAATTATAATCAATGATTGTGTCAAAAGTGAGTTGTCCAACATCATCCTAAAGTGAAGCTACATGTATAAGTAACTGAGACAAAGGGCTATTGGGTACGCTGCCTGGATGAAATTGGGACAATTGTTTGTATTTATTCAGGAAGGTGCCTAATAAGAGCTAACACTGAGAAATATACTGCTTTTGATGAAATGGAATACTATGAAAAACACATTTTCAAAAAAGAGGAAAGTAGAATTTGCATGTTCAGATTCTAAGGTTGAAATTATCCCATTAGAACTGGAAACACATCCTGGAAATACTGGAATGGAGGAGTATCCACAAAATTTCAGTAGCAATTCCAAAGTTCTTGTTATGGAAATGAAGTATAATAATATTTCAAAAATTCCAAGACAAAAATTTTTCATCACAATGGGGAAAATATGGAATTTGTTCCTTGGAGTCTGTCATCTCAGAAGATAATTATGGATTTAAACCCACCCAGGAATGTCTTAACTCTAAAGTCAAGGGACCACAAAGGGACTCAAGTTCAAACCACATTAAAGATTCAGAAACCAATGTCCTCTTTCAATCAAATGTGAGAAATGAAACTACAGATAGAGAATAAACACCAGCAGGGGTCAGATTTAACTATGCAACCATGTTGGATTATCAAAATATGAAAAAGGGATTGGAGGTTCCAATATAAAAGCC
>CAUYON010047931.1:0-15112 GCA_963573935.1 Arctocebus calabarensis
CAACTAAAAGTTTGTACTCTTTAACCGGCACCTCTCCATTGCCCCCAACTCTCGCTCTTGGCAACCACTGTCCCGCCCGTGAGACGCGGTTATTCGTGGGGGCGAGGGGGACCGAGCCTGAAAGAGAATGGGCGAGAAAGACAGAACGAGACCAAGCAGGTTTCTTGTCAAGGTCTGTTTAAGGGCGGCGGAAAGCCAGTTTTTAAAGCTTACAAGTGAGTAGGGGGAAGAAGGGGTGGGGTATAAGGGAGCGTGTCGTTTGCTGATAGGCAGGTTTGAAGCTTTGGCTATTAGCTGGTTGCGTGGGCGCGGGAACTGGCGCCATTTTGAGCTTCAGCATGGAACTAACTTTTGTGCCAGCATGAAAGCTAGGCCAACGGGAAGTTGCAGTTTGGGCTGTAACAGGATGTGTGCAAGGGAGGGGAGGGGGGGTCAATCCGGAAAATTATTTCTCGGTACTGGGAGGAGGTGGGTAGATGTCCCCAGGCTGTGTTTTGACATTTAAGCCTGGCTTGGGCGCCCTTTTTGGGCCCCCACAGTGTCCCTCTGGCCCAGCCACCCCTCAGCTTCTCCAGCCTCCTCTAGAAATCTCCATCTGCTTGGAGGCCAACCAGTGAGGTTGGGCAGGGCTGCATGGGTCTGGGGGACCCAGCTGGAGCTAGGGGTGGAGGGTGCTGCAAAACCCCTAGGCAGTACAAGCCTGGGGAGTGAGAGGCGGTGAGACAGGCCTTCAGGGTTGAGGATCAGGGTGGCCTGGGGAGAGGGAGGCAGTGAGACAGGCCTTCAGGGTTGAGGATCAGGGTGGTCTGGGGAGAGGGAGGCGGTGAGAGAGGCCTTCAGGGTTGAGGATCAGGGTGACCTGGATAGAGGGAGCCAGTGAGACAGGCCTTCGGGGCTGAGGATCAGGGCACCCTCACCATTCTCTAGCCCCCTGCCACAGCATTATGCAGACCTCCACTTTCCCTCTACATTTAAACACCCCTTTGCAGAGCTCAGAGAGAAACCAACGTCTTGAAGCATGGCTAAATGTACGGAATGATAAAAATACTACTGATCACAACTGACTTTTCCTAAGTGCTACCTGTATGTGAGTCAGTGTTCCAGATGCCTTGGCATTTTTCTTTCAATCCTCACAATGACCCTGTAATACTTTAGCCCCACTTGACACAAGATTGGGACACTGAGAAGTTAAGTAGCTTCCCAGAGGACATACAGCTGCAAGCAGCAGTGCTGGGGTTTTTTTGTTTTCGTTTTGAGACAGAGCCTCAAGCTATCGCCCAGGGTAGAGTGTGGTGATATCACAGCTCACAGCAACCTCCAGCTCCTGGGCTTAAACAATTCTCTTGCTTCTCCCTCCCAAGTAGCTGGGACTACAAGCGCCCACCACAATGCCCGGCTATTTTTTGGTTGTAGTTGTCATTGTTGTTTGGCAGGCCCAGGCTGGATTCAAACCCACCAGCTCTGGTGTACGTGGCTGGCACCTTAGCCGCTTGAGCTGCAGGCGCCAAGCCCAGAGCTGGGGTTTGAACACAGGCAATCTAACTCCAGAGCTGGTGGGGGTGGGAGCTGAGATCTAAGCCCATTAAGGTGCCAGCATATGTCAGCGAGGCAAGAACAAGCCAAAGACAGGACTTTAGGAACAATAGCAGCTGAACGATCCACCTTGTCATCAATGGACCAAATTATAAACACACAGGACGTCCATCTGTGGGAAAGTCTGTGATCTCCTACTCTCCTGCACGTGGGGAAACAGCTTGATGAGGGTCAAAGAGGCAGAGCTACCCCAAGCGTTTATCTTTGTTCTGTGCAGTGGGAAAATGCGACTGGGAAGGGGCAGGAAAAGCAGGCTGGGGCCTTCAGCAGAGGTTAAGTCACGCGAGCCGCCACCGCCAGAGGGGCTGTGGCTGTAGCAGTGCCTGGTGGCCAGCAGACACTCAGGGTGTTTCCCTCATCAGCAAATCTACCCCTCTGTAGGTCAGGAGCTGACCTTGGTTTGGTGTGATGAAGAAATACAAGCCTGAGGAGGGTGGGGAAAGGGTGGGACAGCTACGGGACCAGCTTTGCCAAGAATCACATGTTATCATCATGGAGGCCAATCCCACTGCAGCCACATGGGGAGGATCAGAGCTCTTCTCTCTTCTGTTTGATCTTGAGGGTGAGAGACAAGAAAAGAGGACTTCAAATAAATTCCAAGAGTCAATACTGTCAGCTTCTTGATGACATGGGAAATCAGAGCCTGCTCCATCTCTATTCTCAAGGCTTCTGGGCCTCGCTGCCACCCTGCCCCACTCTTGTAGGCCCTGGGGGCAGGAGGGAGGCATGAGGGGAGAAGGGAGATAACCCGGTGACACTCAGGAAGCAGGAGCAGCTCCCACAGGCTCCCTGGGAAGCCATTCCCACTCCTTCCCAGGATTTCTTTGTCCCAGTGGGTTGGCCCAGGGGTCCGTGGAGAGGCTGCTGGGGAGCTCCACCTGGGAAGTGTATTACGTTATGTGGTTCCCTGGGCTCAGACCCAGGGCCTTGCCGGATTCCTTGGAGTTTCCCCATCCACCCTGCTGAGCTGCCGCAGAGCTTTGATCACTGCTACACGAAGGGTTTCCTGAATGCTTTCCTGAGGACATTGTTCCCCAATGCAGAGTCAACGGGGTCAAATTCATCACGGGCTATGCTGGTTCAGGTCCTACCCAATGGAGAAATGCAGCACTCTGCCCAAGCCCCACTTCCCCTGGGAAAATGAAGCCAGCAGTTTCTTTAGGTTTAGCTCATTACCAACCTAGGGGAAGGCAGAGCTGGAGAAAAGCACCTCTGCCATAGCTCTAAGCAACTGAGGTCCTCAAAGCACACACCTGGCAGCCCTGCTCCCTACCCTCCAGAGAGGCTTGTCTCTAACCCAGCTCTACACCTGCTCCATCTCAGGATCCTACCCACAGCCTCTTAATTCATTCAATGTTGATAGACAATGACCGTGTGCACTCTGTAAGGGGCAGAGAGGTAAGACCTGGTCCTGGCCCTCTGGGAAGTCACAGTGGGAGAAACCCCCCCACACACAGTGTCAATCCCAGTGTCTTACAACAGATGCTAGAGCAGAAGAATGAATACAGGGCTAGGGAGGCAGAGCAGCAATGACCAACTCTGCCTAGGGAAGCTGGACAGGAACCCCATTGCTAAATCTTGTAGTATAACGAGGAGCTCACCAGGTGGCCAGTGAGGGAAGAACAAGAAAGGCATGACACATAAGGCATGTGGAGGCATCAGGTTTGCACGGGCCTAACATACTCAAGAAGTGGCAAAAACTGGATGATGAAGCTGGAGAAAGATCTCACATAGCATGCAGGAGGCTTTAGTCTTTTTTCTGTGAGGCACCAGGAAGGTCTTTAAGGAGGAGTAACCTCATCAAATATGTGTTTTAGAAACTGCTGGCAGATGTGGAGAATTTTCAGAATGAGATCAAAAGTTTAGGCAAGAGATGGTGAGGGCCTAAAGCAGCAAATGAGATGGAGAGCAGTGGATGGATTCCAGATGTTGAAGTGGGTTGTCATAGGTAACTGATGGAATCCATGAGGGGGGATGTGGGTTGGTGTGGGGGGAAGGGTCAAAAACAATTTGAGCAATGAGGAGATGGACTCCATGCCAGACAATGTACTGGATATTTTAAAAATATTACCTCCATCTTGGCTAGGAGCTCATGCCTGTAATCCTAGCACTCTGGGAGGCCGAGACAGGTGTATTGCTTGAGCTCAGGAGTTCGAGACCAGCCTGAGCAGGACCAAGACCTCTCCTCTACTAAAAACAGAAAAACTAGCCAGGCCTGGTGGTACATGCCTGAGGTCCCAGCTACTTGGAAGGAAGAGGCAAGAGACTTGCTCAAACTTAAGAGTTTGAGGTTGCTGTGCACCTCTCTCCCCTGTCACTGCTCCTCTACCCACAGTACTCTACCCGAGCTGACAGAGTAAGCTCTGTCTTAAAAACTAAAAATTAAAGGGTGGCACCTGTGGCTCAGTGAGTAGGGCGCTGATCCCATATGCCAGAGGTGGCGGGTTCAAATCCAGCCCTGTCCAAAAACTGCAAAATAAATAAATAAATTTATATTTATTAAAATAAATTATTATTTATTAAAAATAAATAAATACATAAAAATTTTTAAATATACATATATTACCTCAATCTTTACAACTCTGCACAGGAGGCAAACTTAGCCCCATTTACAAATGACGCTTAGAAAAGTAGTCTTGAGTCATACAACTAGATTACAGAGCTAGGCTTCAAACCCAGGTCACCACTGTAACCATCACACTCTGTGGTAAATCCAGACCAAAAAGGATAGCGCACTTTTTCGGATAATCATCTGGAGTTGAGGAGGAAATTCATACTAGAGATAGACATTTGGGAGTCATCAAGGTAAACAATGGTGGTGGTAGAAGCCACGAATGAGGCTAAGACTGCCCAGCAAGAAAACTGGCAAGGATGAAGCTGAAGAACATCTACATTTAGGAGAACAGGTAGGAGCAGTGACAGGGGAGAGAGTGCACAGGACATTGAGGTGGAGGTAATGTCAAAGGGGAATTCCACAAAGACAGCATCAAGTACCAGAGCTAGAACCTGACTCGGACCAAGACAAGGATGCGAGACCTGCAATTACGAAGGCTTTCAGCCAAACTGGCTTTACGGCTGCGACAGTGGAGGCAGAGGGCAAGCAGCAAAGGGCTGTGATGAGTACAGGAGGGGGCTGGGGGACTTGAGGAGCTTGGTTTAAAAACAGAGCATCTTGCAATGCCGCAGACTAGGCTGTTTCCAAAACCAACAAACAGAGGGCTGGCAGTGTGGTTCTGCCAATTGCTCCAGCTGCACTTGGCAGCTCAGGCTCAGAAGAAGAAAAAGACAGTGGAGCCAGCACCGGCCATGGGGGAACAGGGACAGCGAGAGAGGGTACAGGGTGCAAAGGACTTTAGACTCTTCCAAACAGAAAAGCTGCCCTTGCCAGGACACTAACAAAGATTTTTTTAATTCTCAATCATTTGGAGGGTCCATTTGGCATTTTTTAACAAAAAACAAAGCCAGAGTTTACTTTTGCCTTATGTAAAAAGGATGTGTGAACAGATAACTAATGTTAACAAATGTCATTCAAAAAGAATAAACTGCTTTTAAGTACATCAGAGGCACTGCTGGAAGAGGATGAAAACTGATATACCAATTACTAATTACTCTTTACTCTTCAAACTGATTCCCCCACAGACTTCTATGTAGCAAATACTTTAAAAGAGACTATGTACAGAAAAGGAATAAAAGCCTATTCATTTATATTTCTTTATTCAGTCTGGCTGCCATCCCAATTAGTTAAAAGGGAGGCTTCACCGCCCGTAACATACAGCACTTGGTGTTTTCAAAGCATTACAAATTGGTCCCTTACTCTTCATACTACCGGCAAGAACACACGAGCACCCCCATTTTGCAGGGAAACCAAGGCCAGGAGAGGTGACACAGACTACTCCAGCTTCCCCCATTTTCTGGCCTCCAAGTTTTCTCCACCCATTCTCCTGACCCATAACCTCTTGGGCATTCTGAACACCTCTCCCCCCACTCCTTGCCTCTGACTTTGCTGACTGATGAAACTACTACTTAGTAACAGCAGTCTGAATCCCCTGTCCACACTGGTTCTTATGCAAGGCAGTGCTTTCTGTAAAATATTCCAAAGAAGCCCTCAGCCACCAGGCCTGTGAGGGTCCTAGCTGCCCCTCAGCCAAGATTCCTCCTCTCTCCTCCAGATCCCCACCTCACCAGGACCACAAGGACATATGCAACTACTTCAGGAAACGTTGGCTCTTCCTGCAATAAAACTAAAGCAGCCAACACTTATCGAGCACCTACTGGCTATGCTAAGTAGCGTATACGCATTACTTTATCCTCACAACTCAGCAAAAATGTACTCATTTTACACATGACAATATTTAAGTTCAGAAAGGCTGAGTGACTTGCCCAAGGTCACCCAGTTAGTTCTTGAGGCACTGTTCATAAGTTATATCTGTTGGACTCTAGAATCCATTAGATTTTTTACTCTACTATGCTGCCATGGTCACCACTCTGTATCTACTTTGGGACCCACACCCAAGGAGAAAAAGAAAAGTGAGGCATTTCATTTTCACTGCCTGGATCCAGAGTCACACTCTGCAAAGCTAATTCCATGTGTTTCACTCAGTAGACTATCCCACCAGCCAGGGGCCCTGGGAAGCTGACAAGAAGCAAAGGGCTCCCTGGCAGGCTTGTCCTGGCAGCTGCCCAAATGACTTGTGCTAACACAGCAACAGGCACAGGAAAGGGTCTAGAGAGAATGGAAAAGCACCAGACACTGCGCCACTGCGGGGAGAGAAGAGATTCCTGCTGTGCTCGACAGGATAACACTGCCCAAAAGCTACCACTGTCATTGGAGGCTGAGAAGAGTTGGGGAAGGGAGTGCGGGAGGGCCAAGCAAAAAGCCCCAACCATATCCACTTACTAATGCATCTCAGTGAACTTTGACTGTTAGTCCAGTCAAACAGAGAATCACATGCCTTCAAAGTGAATTGGCAAGCATGGAAGAAAACCAGTCTGTGCTCTGGTTTATCCTAGCACCCCTGACACCTGTCTTTGGCCACATCCACATAAACTCTGCTTCCTGATGTCACCTGAGCAGAGGCAAGAAAGCCTGTACTATCACACAGCTATCCCAGCAGCAGATCTTAGCCAGCCCGTGGGAAAGCACGATCTTGCTGAGAATATTAATAGACTTGCTGGCAGCAGAAATTCAGTGAGGACACACCCTAAGAAATGAAATTATTTAAAAGGGGCACAACCAAAGTGAAACTAGAAGGAAGCAACTTGGATTTCCAAAAATAGGGCCTCCTCAACCACACACAGGCAGAAAGCACACCAAGAGAGACAGGGTTATTCTAAAATATGTGAAAATCCAAAATTTTCTGTGGGAAAAGCTTTTTGGTATTGTTTCTGAAGGCTTTCAGTCCGCAAATGTTTTTCTTAGTTTGATATTAAACTGCATATATATGCAGGATGCCCAAAAGTGTTGTGAGAGAAACCAGTGCTATGATCTAGTATTTGCCAGAAGTTGGCAGATTGCTAAAAATGCACACCTCTCACATGTCATTAGGAGAGGGGCAGTTTGCAAATTGGCAGCCGTTGGGTCAAATTAACCCCACAGGTATGTTAGCATGTTTAAAAAATTTTTAATGTATTATCAACATTTAAAAATCAGAAGTCTACACACACATACACACCCGTCCCTGTAATTTCTAGCATCTTAGAAAAATTGGAAGCCAGGTGTGGATTGCTTTAGGAGTTCGAGACCAGCCTGAGCAAGAGCAAGACCAAGACCTCATCTCTAAAAAATAAAATAGCCAGGCATTGTGGCAGGCGCCTGTAGTCCCAGCTACTCGGGAGCCTGAGGCAAGATCTCTTGAGCCCAAGATTTGAGGTGGCTGTGAGCTATGACGCCATAGCACTCTACCAAGGATGACAAAATGAGACACAGAGAAAAGAAGAGGGGGGAAGGGGAGAACAGGGGAGAGGAGAGGAAGGGAGGGGAGAGGAGAGGAGGGAAGGGGAAGGGAGGGGAGGGGAGAGACAAGGAAAGACAAGGTGAAACGAGAAGAGGAAAGAAAAAAGAAAAGAAAGCAAGCTGGTACCACTGGGTGAGCAGCACAAATAGGAAGATGCTGAATCACTACTGCCCCCTTCGGCGGGCCTATACTTTCTAGTTCCCAACTGGGCCAGCCTAGTGGCTCATTTAAGTCACGAGACTGACCCCTGCCGGCCAGAGGGTTTGGTACAAGCCCAGGAAAGAGATGCAGGTGTGGTAATGCCCAAGACTGCCACGAGGTGGCAGCCCTGGCCTGTCAATTAGGCATGCCCATTAGCTGGCGCCTATAACTTTCCAAACCATAAATCTCTTCCTTACTAGTGTAACCAACAATCTTTCCCCCACTTTCCATAATAGAGATATTCCTTGGGAAGCGACAGCAGCTCATTTCTGCATTCCCAGTAGGCCTAAAGACACTGAGGACAAGCCATCAACTCAACCTGCTCTCTGCCCACTACCTTCCAGGACCAACACCTCCCACTCGAGCTGGCCATCTCTACCTGGTCAGGAATTCCGCAGGCCCTTGTCCATCAGGCCTCAGGGGAGAGAGATCCTGAGATAAGAAGCCTCTTTTAGAGTCAGATTTCATTCATCAAATGTTCCTTACTTCCCATTGTTCTCTTAAACAAGTCAGCTTCACCAAGCAACGGAGGGGTCTTCCTGCCCTCTGCTCTCACTCCCTCACTCCCCTTACAACCTCACCACCAATATGTGAGCCCTTTAAGAAAGACATTTGTATTATGCACAAAGACTCTACAATTGCTCATCCTCCGTGGCTCACGCCTGTAATCCTAGCACTCAGCAGGTGGATTGCTTAAGCTCAGGAGTCTGAGACCTGCCTGAACTACAGCGTGATCTTGTCTCTAAAAGAAAAAAAGTAAACTGTAGCCTGATACCATGACACTCTAGTCTGGGCAATAGACTGAGACTCTGTATAAAAAAAATTAAAATAAATAATCTATACTCTCACATCTTACTCCTCAAAACAAAAACAAAAACAAAAAAATAGCCTGGCTTTGTGGCAGGCACCTGTAGTCCCAGCTACTTGGGAGGCTGAGGCAAGAGAACCGCTTGAGCCCAAGAGTTGGAGGTTGCTGTGAGCTGTGATGCCATGGCACTCTACCCAGGGTGACTGAGTGAGATTCGGTCTCAAAAAAAAAAATCAAGATCAAAAAACTGCTCATCCTATTCCATCCAAAACCCAGAAAAAACCTTTATGTAACATATTCACTGCAGTATTTAAACCAGTGAACAATCAGAAACAATTTAAATATCCAGCAAGAGAAATTGTTAAAAACAAACATGCTACGTTCCCACTTGAAGGGCAATTATGTAGCAATAATAAATATATCATGTGATAAGGTAGAAAAAGAATTTAAATATGTAAAAATACATATACAATCAAATGTACAGTAATGATAACTATCTTTAAAACCTACGCAGAGAATTAGCAAAAGATAACAATATGTGAATAGCTGCTTGTACTAACTTAAGAGCTGGAAACATAGATGACCTTTTTTTAATCCCTACCAAACTTTCTTCAATGTGCATGCATTATTTCTATAGAGAAATAGCATGTGTTTGTGATCTAATTTAGATTTGAAGGTGTTGGGGGACACTTTCCCCTCCCCCTTCTCCTTTCCTCCTAAAACAAAAACACAAAAGATCTGGCTAGCCCACTCTCTCAGAAGTTCATGCCAAGGCTCGGCGCCTGTGGCTCAATGGACTAAGGCGCTAGCCACGTACACCTGAGCTGGCAGGTTCCAATACAGCCCGGACCGTCAAATAACAATGATGGCTGCAACCTAAAAATGGCCGGGCATTGTGGCGGGCGCCTGTAGTCCCAGCTACTTGGGAGGCGGAGGTACAAAACTCGCTTGAGCCCAGGAATTGGAGGTTGCTGTGAGCTGTGATGCTACAGCACTCTATCCAGGGTGACAGCTTGAGGCTCTGTCTCAAAAAAAAAAAAAAAAACAAGTTCATGCCAAAGACCCTAACTTTCCAGGCAAGCTGTAGAATGTGCCCACCTCCTAGGCTCCATATAAAACAGTTGTCTAACTGTTCTAAGTAATGGTGTTATCCTATTCTGAACTTGGCATTTCTAACAATGGGCCACACCTATACTTTACAAATGTGCTGACCAAACCACTTCCAATATATACTATCTTCAACCAAACTGTTTGCCCACCCCCTAGGCCCCGGGGCACAGACACCATCTTTGCACTGCTCAGGGGGATCACTCTCCCTTTCAATAAACCTGGCCGGGTTCAGCGCCTATAGCTCAAGCAGCTAAGGTGCCGGCCACATACACCAGACCTGGTGGGTTTGAATCCAGCCCGGGCCCACCAGACAACAATGACAACTATAACCAAAAATTAGCCGGGCATTGTGGTAGATGACTGTAGTCCTGGCTACTTGGGAGGTTGAGGCAGGAGAATCACTTAAGCCCAGGAGTTGGAAGTTGCTGTGAGTTGTGACACCATGGCACTCTACCTAGGGTGACAACTTGAGGTTCTGTCTAAAATAAATAAATAAACAAACAAACCTGGCCTGACTCTCTCCTCTGCAGCCTCGTTTCTGGGTGCCATCGTTTACATCTTTCAAAAGGTGCTAGGAACCTGTGCCTCTAAGATTCAGTGTAACCAGACTAGAACAACAAGGTTTCCAGGCCCTTCACCCCCAAAGCCCTTAAACACCAATGCTGTCCGGCCTCAAAATGACTGAGCTGGCCTAACTCCTAAGGAGACCCCAAATACCATTTGGAAGATAGGATTCACTCCATACAGTTCTCAGATGTCACTTTAATGAAGTTTTGCTTTATACAGTAATGGGGGTGGATGATGGTGATTCTTTCCAAGCAAATTCACCAGGTACATGTTCCTCCCTTCCCCAAAGTGAGCAGCCTGGGCTTCCTTTGGAAGAACATAAGAATTCTTTCCTTCCCCCATAGAATCCCATCCCAGACCTTATAAGACACAATTTCAGTAAGAATGAACACAAACAACAGGACAAACTCATGAAGGGAGTCACACAGATTTCTGAATTCTTCCCAGTGCAAACTGGAACAGGACATGTAGATATCCCTCCCAAAAGCAACACCCGAAAAGCCATTCGCACTTGAGACCAATCCACCTCTCCACGGAGACTGGCAGCCAATGTTCATTTCATAACATTCCTCCCAGAAGTATACCCAGAAGCTGGGGTGCCTGAGCAGTTGCGGCCACCACATAAGAGATTAGCCAGAATCCTTAAGAGCCTTCCTCTTCACTGGCCCCTCAGCTGCTGCTGTGTCTGCCTGGCCATCAAGAAGCAGCCAGTATGTGTGTAGTTGTATGGTGAGGGAGGGGCCAGAGTAAACAAAGCAAATCAGATGTGGGTTCTGGAGCTGAGTCGACATGGTGCCAGGCCCAGTCATGGCCCACAGTAGGGCTATAAGGCCCCGTGTCCTCCATTAATTCTTCTCTGGGCGGTTTCTATTCAAGACAGCTTTAGGGGCAAATTCCAGCTTATCTTTAAGGCTCACCACCTGGGTGTGGTCCTTGCCTAGCAGCTCATCCAGCTTCCGATCCTCCCGGCGCTCCAAGATGCTCTTTTCCTCTTCCACGGGCTGGGGATCCTTTCCCCTGATGAACCATTCCAAGTGGTAGCCCACAGCCCCGACCACAAAGGCCACAGGGAATGTGACATAGGGAGCATAGGTACGTACCACGGTCCAAAACACTGGCCACATGACATCTGCAGAAGAATACAAGGCACCATTAAGGAGAAACCAGCATCCCCTCTCCCAGCAAATACGGACAACCCACCAGGGCTCTCCATTTACCAGGCAGCCTGGAACAACTTACTAAGCACCTACCCTGTGCACAGCAATGCAAGAGGGTACCTAGCTTTACGCAAGAGAGGTGAGTCTCTGAAAACATCTAGGAAATTTCAGAAGATTCAATTGTTAAAGAAGGGAGAAAGGATCTCTATTTTATGTACTATACTCTTTGATAATTGAGCACCTATGGATAGCAAGCAGTACTCACAGTAGGTCCACAAGGGGACCTCTGAGCCTTACCTGATAGACCTCTATGAAATTTCGCCAACACATACAAACCTACTCTGAATTTCCTGGCTCCACGATAATGAAAAGTAATTCCTTCTCCTCTCTTTTAAGTATAAGAATCATATTTAAACAGCCAAATCTATAATCTATTACCTGGCTGTTCTGTTTTATGGACAGATATATAAGTAATGGTGTTATCCTATTCTGAACATGGCTTTTCTAACAATGGAACAAACCTATACTTTACAAATCTGTGGACCAAACCACTTCCAATATATACCATCTGCAAACAAACCCATACCCCACATTTGCACAATAAGCTCCTGAAAATATTACAAACACTATATATACTCCAGGTACCCTAGAACTTGAAAATTCTCTGTAAAAACTACTGAATAAGCCATGGCAGGGGGAAAAAAAAGGAGTGGAATTGCTCCAAAGCCTCCTTAAATGAAGTAGAGTAATACCAAAACAAAGTAAAAACACAAAAATTGGGTTAACATAATGGTCATTTAAGCTCAAATGATTATTATCACTAATAATTATCAAAGATCACTCACAATTATCACAATGATAGCAACCATTTATTGAGTGCTAGGCCTTGGGCTAAGCACTTTACATACAATATCTCCTTTAATCCTCATGTCTATCATATGAAACAGATGGCACTGTCAGAAGGTTAGGTGATTTGCCCAAAAGTCTCAACTACAAGATCTTTCTAGTGAGGCCCCTATAAGTATTTCTCCAAAACAGCTATCTGTAGTCTAAACAATTGAAACCTCACCAAACAGAAGATAACCCTCTCCCTCTCTGTGGTTCCAATTTTCTTTGAAAGAATCCAGTGTTCTGTGGACCTATGACTATAATGAACCATAATGAGAAAAATGAAACTGCAGCAGTTCCAGGATTTCACTCCTGGTTCTTCATCCCAACACTAGGCAGTATGCAGGACAATCTACACACCAACCATCATCTGACCCTCACCACACCCTCCCGATGTAGGAATTATTAACCCAGATTTTTGTCTAAGGCCACAAAGGCTCAAATGCATTATGTTAACTTGCCCAATCTGAACCTAGGTCTCTCCAGCTTCAAAACCTAGGATCTTTCTAGTGCAAAGACTATGTCACAGACAGATGTGTGGTTTCTGTCCAATTCTCTGACTTAGGACAAGCTTCCAGCAGTTTTTCCCCATATGTTTGGCATTTCATTACCTAGAAGAGGTTTCCTTTTTGCAAACTCTGAGGTTATACTCATAGATTCATGAAATTATAAGACGTAGTAGTTGTTAAAAGAGACATCCCTGAGGAACCTCGTCTTCATTTTATTTCCACCTTTTCCTTTATTTCCATCTTTTCCTTAAGCAATTTCTCTTTTTTTAAGTAAATGCTTTTCCTAAACAGCAACTCTCCATTCAGATTTCCAACTTATCTTAAAATATATCAAGCCTGAGTCCACAACTAATATTCTCACTTGCACACAGCGCAAGGTCTCTCTGCTGCCCCGCTCACATGCTAATCATTCCTAAATAAGTCAAATCGTTAATTTATCCAAGACTTATAATCACTTGCTCTGTGTCAGGCACTGTGTTGGCTTACCCCACTTGTCTGCATTTCTGAAAACACTTTAAGCTCCAAGAGGGCAAAGACTATGTTTGCCTGGCCCCATTGTACCCTATTCATCTCCCCACCTCTCCCACCCTGCCCAGCAAAAAGTGATCAAAAAAAAAAAAAATTGTTGACAGAATGAATAACAGTTCAAGCAACTCACTGGTGTAAAAGCACAGCAGTCATCCATCCACTCTACCTCAAAAGGTGGCAGGAACACAGCAGACGCCTTTGCTGCTTACAAGAACCTAGATACTCTGTTAAGTCATCCCCGGGATACCATAATGAAAAGGTGAAAGTGTCTCACAAATACTATGACGCTATTTCCAGCCCCGCACGGAGAAAGTTGCCAAAGCGTCAAGTAAAGGTCAACTGGGTTGCCGAGAAACCTTCCCTTGTGCTGGGGAACCGGAAGACGTAGTCCGAATTCAACAACTGTTGACAAGGACAGAGGAGGCCTGGGAAAGTGGAAGAATTAACCCTGACAGTCTCTCGAGCCCAGTCCGGGGATGGGAGCACAAGTGAGGACAGGATCCAAATAGCTATCGCTGTCCTGTGAGTCCCTCCCCAGCCCCTAGCCCACCGCACTCATGGCCTTGTCAATGTTAGTCCTTGCTGAGGCGCCCGAGGCCGAGAAGCCTTGGCTGCCGAAGGCCAGCGGGGCTCCCAGACTCCACATGAGAGCACCGGGAAGAGAGGGAGCCGTCAGCCTGGCCGGAGCCGGAGGAGACACTAGCGATCAACCTCCCGACTCGGAGGTTACGGCCTGGGGCTGTCGCCACAGAACGGCCGGCCCCGGCAGCCGCTCCGGGGAAAGGAACTGCCTGCAGGGACAGCGTGCTCACCTACGGCTAAGCCCGAACTCCTGGGCCCAGCCCGCTCTCCGCCCGCTAGCTGGGAGCACAAACGTCGTAGCTCCCAGCGGCCCCCGGGGCCTTGCCCGTGACCCCACCCACGGGCCGGGGGAATCTCTCTGAGCTCAGGGATTGGCTGAGCTCCAGCCACAGGACGGGAGGAAGCTGGATGTTCGCAACGAGCCCCACCGTGCTGAGAAGAGCACAGTGCCCCCTCGTGTCTGGGAGGCTTCCCAGTGACATCGCAACATGCTTTTCCCATGGAAAAAGTGAAAGGTCATCTAATCTTTTATTCAATTGACTTTTTTTTTTCTTTGAGACAGGGTCTTACTCCATCCCCCGGGCTAGAGTACAGTGCCGCAATCATAGCTAATTGTGACTCAAACTCCTGGCCTAGAGCTATCCTCCTCCATCAGCCTCCGGACCAGAAGAGACTACAGGCAACTCCCCCACCCCACACCACGCCCAGTTAGTTAGTTAGTTAGTTAGTTAGTTTGTTTGTTTGTTTATTTATTTATTTGAGACAGAGCCTCAAGCTGTCACCCTGGGTAGAGGCTGTGGCATCACAGCTCACAGCAACCTCCAATTCCTGGGCTCAAGCGAGTCTCCTGCCTCCGCCTCCCAAGTAGCTGGGAGTACAGGCGCCCACCACAACGCCTGGCCATTTTTTGGTTGCAGCCACCATTGCTGTTTGGTGGGCCCCAGCTGGATTCGAATCCGCCAGCTCAGATGTTCGTGGCTGGCACCTTAGCCCGTTGAGCCACAGGCGCTGGGCCTATTTTTCTTTTTTCTTTTCTTTTTTTTTTTTTTTTTATAGTTGGGGATTCATTGAGGGTACAAGAAACCATGTTACACTGATTGCATTTGTTGGGTAAAGTCCCTCTTACAATCGTGTTTTGCCCCCAAAAGGTGTGGCACACACCAAGACCCCACCCTATTTTTCTTTTTTTTAAGAGATGGGATCTCACTGTGATGC
>CAUYON010047932.1:0-12021 GCA_963573935.1 Arctocebus calabarensis
CCAGCCCTTTGTCTCAGCTTTCATCCCCTGAGGGCCAGGTTAAGCAAAGCAGCCCCTCTGTGAGTATTCTCCCACAACAATTCCACAACACTTGGAAAGGAAAATGAAACCTTCCCACTACCACACACCCAGTGTACAACGTTGGAAAGTCCTCGGGTGATTGGCACCGTTAAAGAGGTACCCAATCAATTGTCCCAGCCACTATCAACCTCAAATCAAAGAGTTGAAAAGTCTCTGGCGACTAGACAGCTGAAGTCTGCTGGCAGCTTTAGTATAACTCACTCCAGTGTTCTGTGAGCTCAGGAGGGCCCCCCCAAGCCAGTAAATTAGCCTGGAAGATTGATGCCTCTTTCCCTGCCTTGCACCTCTGTTACACCCAGTCTCTGGTAACCCTGCAGTGCTGTGGTCCAGTTCCCTCCAATGAGCAGATGTTCTAGAGGTTTGTGCCTGCCTAGGTCACACGTGGCTCTGTGGCTCCTCAGCCAATCCACCGGTTGTGTCAGTTTTGGCAGAGGGGGAGGTGAGCCCTAACAACCTGGGTACTTGATGGGGGCTGGGGTGATTCACTTAGTTCCAGCCCTGTCCCTGATTGATGTAAAGTAGATGAAAAAGCTGATAGAACAGAACAAGATCGCAGAATTTCTGCCCTGTGGAGGAGACGCTGGGCTGCTAATAGTCCTGACTTAATCTGGGATCTTCAGCCCTTTGTCTTTGCTGTCATCCCCTGAGGGGCAGGTGTGGCCGAAATTTAGCAAAGCCAGCCAGCCAACCGCTTTTCGGCTTACTCTCTCACCGCTCCCAAGCCAGGAGAATGGCACAGACCAGCGGCAACCCACGCCCTGTCCACACCCCTCGAGAATGTGTTCAAGAGTCTGGACTCTGTGAGGGAGAGACCTCCAAATCTCAGGGTGAGAGTGGAGGGGAGTGCTGGGAGTTCCAACTTGCAGGTAGAGAATATATACAGTTTTATACAGCTTTATGCCTGGCAGAAGAGTGCCGCGGCACAGGGGAAGGAGGTCAGGTTTTTAGAGGGTCTCTCCCTTGGGGTAGAGTGGGAGGACATCTGAACTCCACTGGCTTGTTTGTATGGAGGTATGGCGTATACTGCGAGCTGTTCGCAGTATACGCCATACTTGGGAGAAGGGACTCCTGTCCACTTGGTGATGTGCTCTGTACCTTTTATTTGTATCCTTGGGGTCGCAGGTCGCTCCAGCAGGGTTGATGTGCATTCTTCGTCCTTGTCTCTTGGCTCAGCTCCAAACCATTGGCTTTCTTGCTAATTTCTGTCCTTTAACTCTCCTTCTGGACAGGGGCGTCTGCAGAAAGCTGGCTACAGACCGCCATCTTGGCTCCTCCCCGGTCATAAGCTTTTAATACACACTCATTGTCAAGTTACAAAACCCATTTGCAAAGAGTTGTTACTGTGAGTAGACAGTCAACTTTTCTTTTAACTTAATTTTTATTAAAGCATAACTGTATATACATTGATGCGGTATGATGCTATGATTTGATACACAATGTGGAATTTCAAACTAATTAACATAACCATCTCCTCACTATTTTTTGTGGTAAGACATTTACAATGCACTTAGTTGTTGTGAAATGAACTCTAAGTGCACATTAGGTAATATGCCACCATATACCTTCTCTCCACTGGCCCTCCCCTTCTCTCCCATCTTCCTCCACTCCCCTCTTTCTTTCTGGGCTATATTTGTGTTTTATCATTTGTATAATGGTGTAAGTGATTATATATTGGTTTCATAATATTGAATACATTGGATAATTTTTTTCCACCCTTGAGATATTTTATTAAGAAGAACATGTTCAAGCTCCACTCCTCTGAAGCTTTGTATACATTTATTAAGATCCTTTGTTTCTTCCATTAGTCTGTTATTGTGGCTGACTGACTGAATTTCAAATATTGAACCAGACTTTCATTTGTGAGATAAATTCCAGGCTTATAAAGTGACTTAAAAAGTGTTGCCTCTTCTTCTATTTTCTGGAAGAATTTTTGTAGAATACATATTTATTTTTTCTTTAAATGTTTGGAAGTGAAAATCTTTGGGCTTAGAGTTCTCTATGATAGAAGGTTTCAACTAAAAAAATCAGTTTTGCCAAAAGACAAAGAAAATTTTGTTTTTCTTGATTTAGTTTTAGTAGTTTGTGAATTTCAAGGTGGTGGTCTATTTCTTCCAAACAAGAACATAACTGTTTGCATTATTCTATTATTATTATTTAATACTTGTGTGCTCCATAAGTTTCTCATCTCTGATATTGTGTTTGTTTCTCTCCCTTACCTTGGTCTGACTGATTAGTAGTTTATTAGCTTAATTGATTTACCCCCAAACTTGGCTTGCATTTTCATTTATTTTCTTTATTGTTTTTCTGCTTCCTGTGTCATTAATTTTAATGATTATATTATTTCATTTGCTATTCTTTCAATATGATTTTAAAATCATACTTGGTTTCTCATGGTGGGCTCTAAATTACTAACTTTAAGATATATGTCTATTGCTATTAATTTCCTTGTAAACACTGCTCTGGCTATATCTCACAAATGTTGTTTCAGGTTCATTGGGTTTAAAACATTTTTAAAAGTTTAGAGAGACTTATGATTTGTTGGTTATTTACATTTTTAAGAATTTCCAAATATTTGAGGATTTTTAAATATTTTTTGTTTGTTGATTACTAGTTTGATTCTGTCATAAACTAAGAATATTCTTTGTATGATAACTTTATTTATTTATTTATTCGAGACAGAGTCTCACTTTGTCTCCCTCGGTAGAGTGTTGTGGTGTTGTAGCTCACATCAACCTCAAACTCCTGGGCTCAGGCAATTATTCTCTTGCCTCAGCCCCTCCACCCCCCAATTAGCTGGGACTATAGGTCCCCAACCCCAATGCCCAGCTATTTTTAGAAACTTGGGATCTCGCTCTTGCTCAGGCTGGTCTCAAAACCATGAGCCCAGGCAATCCACCTGCCTCGGCCTCCCAGAGTGCTAGGATTACAGACATGAGCCACTAAGCCGGCCTAGATAACTTATTTTACATATGTTAGTGTTTACCCTATGGTGAATTATGTGGTCTATTTATGTTAATTTTCAGTATGTTCTTGCGAATACTGTGGATTCTATTGTTTGGGGTTAGAATGGAATACAAGTGTCCATTAGGTCCTAACGACTAAAATATCGTTCAGATCATTTGTACACTCAGTGATGTACTACTGATTTGTTTATTACTTATTGAAAGGGGAATGTTAATGCCTTCAGCTAACATTTCCTTCTTTCTTGAGCTCCATAATTTTCCTATATCTATATATTTTCAAGAAATATTCTTTTTGCACATATACATTTCGAATGATATGTCTTGGGTGAAATAAAAACCTTTCTTATTGTGTAATGTCTCTTTAATCCCTGTTAATAATCTTTTATCAGACATTTAGTTTACCTAGTATTTTTATATTGACTTCTGCTTTAGTTTGCTTTTTTGGGGGCAAGATGTAGCTTTTACTCTTCTTTAACTTTTTATCCTACTTAATTTTTATTTAATGTTTCTTGTAGACAGCATGTAGTTGAGTATTGCATTTTTATTCAACTTCAAAATATCACTAGTGTGTTTAAAGTACTTAATTAAGATGCAGTTATTGATATTGTTCAACTGAAATCCATCAAGTTGATATAATTTTTTTCCATCTATTTTTCATTCTTTTCTTTTGCCTCCTCTTGGATTAATTAGAAATGTTTTATGATTGCATTTCATTTCCTCTTCTGTCTTACTATTTATGCCTCTTTAAATATTTTTATAATGGCTTCATAGGGTTCATAATGTACCTTATGTAATGTATTTGTTACATTATATGAAATTCCAAATTTGTCTTTTCCATCCTTTGTGCCACTATTTATTGTCATCCATTATTGCTACCATCTTTGCCTTAGGTAATCAGTTTTTTATAGAAATTAGAATATGATTAAAATTATGGTAGATAAGACTCTTAAATTACCTCCAAGCATTCAGCACCCTTGTGTATATACCCTGTATGATCTGTACCCTTTCATTTTGGAGAAACCTATGAATATGAAGAGTTTGATTAAGTTCTGTTTATGGCAAAAAAATTTTTCAGATGTAATTAAGGTCTCCAATCATTTGTGAATTAACCAAAAGGATAATTGTTCTACATATAACTAATGTAATCTAGCTAAATCATTAGAAGAGCTAAAGTTTCTTAAAACTCCTTCTTCTGGCCTGGGAGACACAAATAGCCATCTTGTGAATTGTCTATGGAGAAACCACACAAGGAGGATATAGTATTGGCTTCTATAGATGGGAGCCACCTCTGCTGCCAGCCACCAACAAAATGTGTATTTAAGTGTCTCAGCTCTTGAGGAACTGAATTCTGAAAATAATCAGTGAGACTGGAGGAAGAACCTGAGCTTCGGATAAGATCTGAGGTCTAGGCTGTGAGATGCTGAGCAAATTGTCATGCCCTGACTTCTGAGCTAATAAAGGGTAACATGGCAAGCTTCTATCTATGATAATTAGTAATGTACTCATCAAAAACTTGCTTAAAAATAATTTAATTTTACCTTTCTTTATTCCATTAACACTCCTCTTCATTTTCACAATATAGGTACTGCTGTTTTACATGTCTCATATTTCATTCCTTTTACTTGGAACACTTTCTTTTTTATTTCTCTTTCTTGGCTGGGAAGGGTGTCAAAGGTTTTTTTTTAATGTTTTATTTTTGTTTTGTGAATGTGTATGTGTGTGTTATATTTCTGATCTGTCCCCAGCATTTGATCTTTCCTTTGAGCTAAGCTTCAGAGAGGAATTATATCTTAGTGGCTACTAGTGGGTCAATGCGTTTTAGCCTGGCAGGGGGTAAGGAGTGAAGTGGTGGGGCAGGGGTGGAGGGCTTCTGTTGTGTGAAGTCTTAGGTGGGCACTGAGTCACTCGGTCCAGAGCTGTGGTCTCTATGCTCACACTCTTCCTACCTCAGTTAGCTCTAAGTCTGCCTCAGGAATAATGCTTTTGGGGTATGTTCTGTTTTACTGTTTCCTTCTTTGACCTGGTCATGTATTTTTTTCTGTGCTTTATGGTCAGCAGTGTGTGTAGCCCTTCCTTCCCCAGACTAAGGGGAGGACTGTCCCTGTGGAGTTCCAAATCCCTTCTGGAGTGGTACCTGTTCCCTTTCTTTCCTGAAGTCTGCACCATCTGGAGATATTTCCAGAGTTTTTCCTTTTTTCAATGATGCATACTCGTATGGCCTCCAAAAATCTTCGGTCCTCCTAACTGACCTCTTCTGACTTGTATCTGGCGGCATTTTGCCTAGATAAATTGGTTCTCTTGTTTGGCTTCACCCTGCAAATACCTTACTGTTCTCAGCTAGTGAGCATGTAGGTCGCCCTGCAGTTCAGCTCTTTGAAAGGTCAAAAAAGAGATGTAAAATTTGCCAATTCCCTAAGTCTTTTTTTTTAATTTTCAAAGTAGTTAAAATGGCCTGTGGCATCAAAATATAAGCATCAACATAAGGAGAAATGTAAGGTGTATGGTAGCAAATATTCTACTCTTACATGGTCTGTTTTTTCAAATTTTATTCTATCAGGAGATCTTACTATTAGAAAAAAAGTCAGTGGCACTTAGATACCTTGATTATTCTGGAATATTCCTCAGGGTTCTGTCTGAGCACACAAGATGCAGTTTCATTATCAAGTGCCATTGTGAACACGGAGTTGACACACCTTTACAGAAAGGACCTTACCTTGGTCACATTTTATCTTTAGGTGCGTGCAGCTGTGTTTCAAAGTAGGGCAATTTCCTCCAACTGCCTATCTTCTAGTCCAGATTTTGGATGATCCACTTGCTGCTGACATCAGGTCCTTTATCTCCTGTTCAATATTCACCTCATGTGGCAGCTCTTCACAAAAACAGTCAAACAGCACAGCTGGAGTTAATAAACTGAAGGAGAATGCCCATTACCAGTTACAGACATTTCTGTTGTTTGGGGTTTTCAGTATTTCATTATCTCTGCATCAGCAGCAGTAGTCTCACAGCCGAAAAGCCATCAAAATAACACAGCTTGAAATGATAAATGAAAGGAATGTAACAACTGCCGCACTGATCATTTGATTCTCTGGACTTTTTTTTTTTTTTTTGCAAGAACATATTTGTTTATTTGTGTTCTTTCATCGTTTGCAGTAACGTTCTACAACTCAAGTCTACCTAAACATATTGGTGAGAGTTTGTCAGATCATTCTGTCTTGTTAAAAAGAAAACGTGAGATAGTCTCAAAGAAGAAGACTATCCACAATTTCAATTTTTTGAACAAATATCCTGAGAAAGAATGAAAAATAAATAGATGCTAGAAAAACATTAAGGGTGCATGTGTGTGTCTCTGCCAGTGTACGAATGTATGCTGCTTGTTTGGGACCAAGTTAATATGTAAAACTTGTAGCAAATTTGCATTATTCTGTAGGTTCTGTATTCCTTTAATTTAGCATCAAAATTCCTATGCATTCTACCACATGAGATTCTAAACCAGAATGGGTATTCTACTAAGTATTAGTATTTAGTATAAACCATCCCAAATAATGCCCTCATTTTCCCCTTTAACCAGTTTAATTCCCTTGTCTATTATTATAAATATTCTTTTGACTAAACTGACTGTATCTATGCATTTCCCTTGCTTTATTGTACTCACATTACAAAACTCCTATGGCAACAAAATTCACTGATATTCCTACTAACTGAATTTTCTCATGCAGCTGACCTTGCCTGAAGGGCAACATATAATCCCAAATGACCAGTTTACCAAATTCCCAGCTGTAAGTTCAAGTATACCATGTTGCCCACTAATCTATTTTCATGACCCATTTATTCTCCTTCTCTCCTGGATTACTGGCATGTCTTTGTCACTTTGCTCACAGTTGCAAATCTATTCTAGTTTCATTCTTAGTTTTCTTTATGCTTCCATAAAGGATTAACACAACTTCTAAAAGTTGATTTCTATATCCACTACCTATCAGTATCTACATGAATATGCATAGTCTTCCCTTTTCCTAATTGACATGACCAATTTCTGAACTTATGTAGAGCCATCCCCACCCCTCCACAATAAGTAATTCCTTATCACTCTCTTTAATTCTACCCACTCTCTTTGATGTCATTAATTTATTCTTTCTTTTCTGGATAATTCTATCAATATGCAAATTTGTTGTCTTATTTTATATTTCTGAAAAAGCAAAAATAAAATTCTCTGCACCTATTTCACCTCCATCTTCCAACGAAAGCCTATTCTCATTGATTCTATTTCCATTCCTACCACTCTCTTCTAAATGCATTCCAAAAGGAACTTGGTCTATCACAGCAATGAACTTGGTCTCTTCTTTGAAGGTTATCAATGAACTCTGCATTGTAAAGTCAACTCACCGTCTGCCAGCCCCAGGTCACATGTTCTATGTGCCTTCAGTTGATTGGAAACAACTGATCAATCCTTTCTCCTAGAAACCCTCTCTTTGCTTACATACATGGATGGCAACTTGCTTAGGTGCTTCCTAAGTGACAGATCAGACCTTTATTGTTTCTCTGCCTTTCCATGAACTCGTAATGTGGAAGTACCCCGGGAAGCATTCCCTCAGTCCCACCTTTCCTGCACCATATGCAATCCTGTATGAATATCACCCATTCTCACAGTGCTAAACATGTGCTATAAGGTCTACATTTCCTATCTGCAGCCCACACTTCTCCTTCATACTTTCAGTTATTGGGCAACAGCCTCTTAGATATCTCTACTTAGTGTAACGTGTGGACAGAGATTGAAATAAAACTGAACTCTCCATCTTCTAAAATCATAGCCATCTGTTGTTTTCCTCAGCTCAATAAAGATCATCCTCTTTGTTGTTGTTGTTGTTAAAACAAGTCAAGTCATCTTTAATTCATCTCTTTTTCTCAGGACCTGGTCAATTTACCAGAACATTCTATTTACTTCAATCTCACACTATATGCAGAATCCCAAATTCCGGTTTGAATGACCCTTCTAAAGCATTCTATAGCCTTGAATCAGCGTGACTGCTTCCAAACAACTCTTCCTGCTTCTACCTTACATGATCTGGAAGAAGTTTTTATTTAACTTGATTAAGATTTTTCATGAATGAGAACATTGTTTTTCCTCCCATTGAAATCATTTTTAATGTTTAAATACAAAAAGTGAGCACTGTTTTTTTTGTTGTTTGTTTGTTTGTTTTTACACACACAGGTCTAATAGCCAAAATGTGCAGAGCTCCTGCTATGCCCTCCACAGTCCCCATCTTGTGGCTGAAGCTGCAGCCGGCCTTTCTTCTCTCCAAAACATGCAGGGATTCATAGTGGCCGCTTTACACGACAGTTGTAATGTGTTTTGCCTGTTTGATACTGTGTGCTTGTCCCTCCTAGACATCACCATTCTTTTCAAGAAAAAAAAAAAAAGTCATCCATGGTCAGGGATACACCCCTCCCCACTGGCATCATTTCCTACCCCACAATGGGATAGTGAGATCTTCCGGTTGGAAGCAATTTAGTCAAAGAGGTGAGGTGGCCAGAGCTGGAAAAACTATCTGCATGGCTGCACTCTGCTATCAGAGTGAGGACAGAAAATATAAGTCAGGATATCGTGCAGGGTACAGTCGCAAGTTGGCAGTCTATCCATGAGACAAAGTGGGAAGAAATTCCCCACCCCCAGGTTTAGAGAGATCAATGTGCCAAAGTTTAAAAAAACAAAAGTCCAAATAATCAGCAGTTCAAATACTATTGAATTTTGAACTTCTCCCACCAATATAGTAGTAACAAGCTAGATCTTCCCAGGAAGTGAAGGGAGAGCCCCTGGCATCCTCCGGACAGCCCTGTGTCAGGCCCTAGAAGCATCTGCCACTGCTGCAGTTGTTCTTGTTTCTCCATTTGCAACTTCTCAGTCTCAAAGACAAGGAAGAACCAGGATCATAAAGGAAGTGGTCCCAGTCCAGAAGGCTGACCTGGAAAACCTGCACATTGTTTGAGCCACAAACAGGGAGGGATCAAAAGTGGCTCTGGCGGCAGAACAGACCCTCTCCGGGAACATCTCCGTCAGACCCCATAGTCTCTCCGACAGGGTCTTGTCTAGCTCATCATCGTCGTCCTCTTCCAGCTCTTCTTCAATCTTCTCTACTTCACCTTTTGGGAGCAATTCATCCAGGGACCAGGGCTCCCCAGCGCCTAGGGGAACAGTGGCAGCAGCCATGGTTATAGGAGACACCAGAAGCGGAAAAGAGCATGACTGAGAACATTAACCAATATGCCTTTCTCTTTAAGATCAAAACTCTTATATCTTAGTGCCCTGTAAGATATGAATTGTTTACAAATAAAGGGACAGGTGACAGTTATCTATCATGAACTCTAACCACAATATCATAACTGAGGGTGTTTTATTTGGGGCTACAATTAACATTAATTATCTAAGTGCCTATTATGAGTCAAGGTGACAGAGCTCCAGCTACAAACTTTTCATGGTTGCTAACCTCAAAAATTGTCAGTCTAGTGCCTGACAAAGTACTAACCAGACAAATGCAAAGAACAGTGGTTAAGTGCTTTGATGCTGTAAGTACAAAGTACAGTGGAAATCCACAGGATCCCTGCCTAATTCAGTATCGAAAGCACAGAGGCATTTCATAATCTCTTGGATTCAGCTTTTTTGAACTTTTAAAAAAGAGAAACATTTATGATAAATGATTTTTGTTGTTAGCCTCAATAGTCTATAATTTAAAAGTTCTTCAAAAAACTGTATCAAGTGAGATTCTAATGTCACTACTTTCCCTGGTCATGAATAAAGACAAGTTGCCCATTTTTCTAACCACGTAATTGGAAGTATTGCGTTAAAAACCTAATGAGGGAAATTCTGGATGTGAATAGGAAGTTGGGGGCAAATTATCTTTATTAAAATAGAATAGTTTAGTACTGCATGATGAAAGAGTTATGGAGTGGGAACCAAAATAACTGGCTCGCCATGTCCCTTGGCAGGAATTATTTTTTTCTGTCTTTGTTTTACTCCAATTCCAAGAGAAGCATTCATTTCAAACCACTGAAGGAAATGGTTCCCTATTATGTGCCAGGTACTGTGCTAGGATTCTTGGGAGATACAAAGAAGGTTAGACAGAGTCCTTGAACTAAAGTTTTATAATATACTAAGGATTTAGAGGCTTTCAAGGTTAGCTAACGCACATGCCAGAGTACAAAATACAGACAAAGGACCCCAGAGCACTGAAAAATAAGTGCTGCTATGGCTTAGGAAGGCTTTTTCCTACCAAAGTGTCCTTCCCAACCTGGCTTGTAGCTAGACACCACCACACACATAAGTGTGGATATTTTTGTTTATTTTAGGTTAATGTGATGGTACAAACAACTAGGTTACAATGTCTGTATTTGTTAGGCAGAGTCTCTCTTGTATTTGTCTCCTGCACCCCAGAGGTGTGCCATACACCCTAACTGTGTGCCCATTAAGTGGGAGCTCATCCATCCATCTCCTTCCCCTCCGCTCCTTCCTCCCTCATTCTCCCTCCAACTTGAATTGAATTGAGTTTTTCTCCTATGTGAGAGTGTAATGGATCATCTACTGGCTGCATATTAGTATTGAGCACATTGGATACTTGCTTTCCATTTTTGTGATACTTTACTAAGAAGAAGGTGCTTTATACCCTATTCAGCCATAAACTTTACATCTTTTATATTAACCTGGATGGAATGAAGTATGGATTTAATCAAAATAAAAAAAATTGGGATGAATAGCACCTGCAGAATCCACAGACCTTGGAGAGTCAGTGAGAGTAACAGTGGATGGTGTGACCCTCAGGCTCAGAGGCTGTGGTGGATCCTTCCAGAACACCCCACACCATGGTGAGGGTTTTCCTGATGAACAGCCTTGGAGCCTGACTCTCTGTCCCTCCCGGAGGTCCTGTGGGCTCTCAATATGCTTCACTCCACTACCATTCTACTTTGAAGTAAATCAGAGGACCCTTTTTTTTGAGCTGATATTTTAGTAACAAAAAATAAAGAGACAGTAACTTTAGGTAAGTGCATGGCCTGTAGAATTACAGTTAGCTTTTCAAACTTTTCTTCATTTGCTTATTTCATATGTATGCATAACTCTTTCTTTACCTCTTCAAGCCTCAATCTCCAATTGTATTTTTGAAATGATAACATTTCAATTCATAGGACTCAAATGAATTAAATGATCTAATGTAGATGAAGAATAGCATATGCTTAATTAAAAATAGTTGGTATTATGTAAACTATAGTCCAACCTTATGTGTCTCTAACTGGAAAACCTATACTTCTTGAATATTACATGATATTTTTACCTTTCCAGTCTGTGCTTTGGAATTTGAAACACGTTTTACAGAAGTTCTTATTGCTAAAAATACAGCATTTCATTCTATATTTCTTCAATTAGGAATAATTGCTTTCAAAAATAAAAGCATATGGCTCCACAGCCATAATAATGGTTATGGTGCCAGACACATACACCAAGGCTGGCAGGTTTGAATCTGGCCTGGGCCTGCTAAACAAAATGACAACTGCAATTAAAAAAAAAAAAAATAACCAGGCATTGTGGTAATCACCTGTAGTCCTAGCTACTTGGGAGGCTGAGATAAAAGAACCACTTAAGCCCAAGAATTTGAGGTTTCTGTGAGCTGTAACATCATAGCAATCTACTGATGGTGACATAACAAGACTATGTCTCATGAGCAAGATGGCAATCGAGACGGTCATGTAGCCCATCTCTTGCAGAACAACAGTCTACCCCCTCCTTCGGTCTGGAAGTCTAGAAGTCCAACTCATCCTGAATTCAGATTGTCTGCATTTCTTACCTAGGACCAGACATTGCATAGATGGTGGCTGTACTGCTTTGCTGTTCCTGTGAATCCAGTAACTATACAGGAAGACATAGAGGGAAAGGGGACTATCCTGGCCCAAAAATAAAGAGTATCTCAGCAGCTGACAGAGGCTAGGGTTCCCACAC
>CAUYON010047933.1:0-11891 GCA_963573935.1 Arctocebus calabarensis
GCCTGTAGTCCCAGCTACTCGGGAGGCTGAGGCAAGAGAATCGCTTAAGGCCAAGAGCTGGAGGTTGCTGTGAGCAGTGTGACGCCACGGCACTCTACCCAGGGCGATAAAGTGAGACTCTGTCTCTTAAAAAAAAAAGAAGGATTTAGCTCTCCTAACAAGCATGAGAACTCTGGAGATGAGAGCAGTGGTGGATTGGCAGTCTCTCCACATGTGGTGTTGAGAGGCTCGAGATTAGCCTAATATTGGGCAGTCAAGGAGCATGCGCATTCTATCATGGACCCGCTTACTCTAACTCTGTCTCCTCGCCTGCCTACAGAACGCCAGCATGGTATCTCTCTGCTGAACATTACTAAGCTCTACTAAAGACTAAGATCTATCTTTCTAAGAAGACTGCTTTACTCTAAGTCTCTCTCTCTCTCTCCAGGTAAAGTAGATAGCCCTCAGGCACCTAAGAGCAAGGTAACTTAGCGGTCCGCGTCTGCAACCGAGTTAAGCTGGGCCCTGACAAGAAGTGTCAGAAGTGACCTGTGACAGAACAGGCTCTGAAATGTACATCACAGTGGTTACTTGTTACTAACAAGTTATTTAAAGCCCCTGACCTCAGTTTCCCTATCTGTAAAGTAGGGATTATAGAAGTCCTCTCCTACACTTGTGAGAATTAGATAAGGTTATAGACAAAAAGTGCTTAAAATAATACTTGGTTCTCAATAAATATTAGCTATTGTCTATACTTTTTAAGTGAACCAAAAAGTTAATGATAGAGGCAAAGCCTAATATTGTTCTATTGATAATTGTATTTTAAGAAAAGGTTTCTTTATGTCTGCAAAGGTATAGAAGTGGCTCATTGAGTAGGGCGCTGGCTCCATGTAGTGAAGGTGGCGGGTTCAAACCCGGCCTCAGCTGAACTACAAAAGAGAAAAATAGCCGGGCATTGTGGCTGGCGCCTGTAGTCCCAGCTACTCGGGAGGCTGAAGCAAGAGAATCACCTAAGCCCAGGAGTTGGAGGTTGTTGAGCTATGATGCTATGGCACTCTACCAAGGGCGATAAAGTGAGATTCTGTCTCTACAAAAAATAATAAATAAATAAAATAAAATAAAGTATAAATTTAATATTTATTTAATATCACCTTCTGTTTTAAGCAGGGGTATGTAAGGTCTGTGGAGCCTCTTAATTCAGGGGATATAACCCCTTAAAATTGCATGCAAAATTATAAGTATTTTTTAAGCAAAATTGTAAGTTTGTAGTTTTTTGTTTGTTTGTTTGTTTTTTGAGACAGTCTAACTTTCTCACTCTGGGTAAAGTGCTATGTGTCATAGCTCATAGCAACATCAAACTCTTGGTCTCAAGTGACTTTCTTGCCTCAGCCAGGAGTAGCTGGGACTAGATATGCCCACCACACTGCCCAGCTAAGTTTTAGAAACCAGATGTCTCACTCTTGCTTGGGCTGGTCTTGAACTCCAAGCCCAAGCATTCCACCTGCCTCGGCCTCCCAGAGTGCTAGTGTAGAATTGTTTAAAATTAAGTTGTTGATGAGTTGAGGCAGTGGTAAAGAGGCACTGGAACTTGGTGAAAATCCATGGACTTTGCAACCTGCCTATGTGTGTTTGAATCCTGCTCCAGCATTTATTTATTTTATGGCTCTGGACAAGTTACATAAATTTTCTGGGCCTACCTTCTTCTGTAAAATAAGAATAATACTAGTACTGAACTCTTGGAGTTTCTTGAAAGGGTTAAGTGAGTTAATATACGCAAAATATTTCTAATACCTAGTATGTAGCAAATATTAGCTACTATCAATTATTTTTCAAAGAAGAGTTAAAAGGCACATTTTTTGTGTTATATGACATTAATTTTGAGTCATTTTCAGTTCCCTTAACAATAGTAATAACAGCTCTTATTTATTGCCTTGTGTGTGTCAGTTAGGGTCTCTAAACTTTACAACAGTCCTATGCTGTAGATGTGTTATCTCCATTTTACAGATGGGGGTTTTTGAATATAAACTTACCTCAAAATTTAATTGCAAGGTTGAGATATTATTATTAATTTCAGAAGATTTTATGTGTTAGATGCCAGAAATTACAGCTCTATACTAACTAACAAATGCATAATTACTACATTTGAGAAATAGAATTATTGGAATCTAAAATTCTACACTTAAAACAGTTTTAATTTCAGTGTCTAAACTGCCTTTAAGTTGACTCTTCCCTTCCAGGCACTGGCTTGCTGTTAAAGCAATAATGTGCAGGAAATAGGCAAATTAACACAATTAGCATGGTCTTCAGGTAAAAGCAACACAGAAGAGCTTTTTTAAGTTAGAGACTGATTAAGGTTTTTGCTTATATCTGATGTTTAAGATTGAAAGCAGAAGATTCCTAGGTAATGTTTAAATCTTTTTTGCTGATTCTGAGTACTTAAGTAAGGGTGCTTAGCACTGTAAGTAACACGCAAATCAGTCTGTCAACTCTTAGCAACCTTTAGTGGGATACAGCATCCTTTCCAATTACTAAATGTGTAGCGAACTTCTGCTACATTGCCTCTTTGACAATCTTCATCCTATGACTTCAACTACTATCTGTATGCAAGCCTTGCTTTTGAATTTCACATTCCTATTTACATGTGGCCTACTTCTTATGCTAGGAACCTAGGTGAGCCATAGACATTTAGATTTTAAGATCCAAATTGAAACCATCATTATGTAACCACCCAGTCCTGCCCTACCAATGCCTGTCCACTAGCGTGCCAGTATCCCTATTGCAGTTATAGTGACACCACCATCCACTGAGACAACCTGCAATCTCAGTCATCCTAGATTTTTACTTTTTCACTTTCCAGCATCTATGAGTTTGTCAGGTCCTGTGGATTTATTTTTTCCTTGATGAATCTCTGATGGATATGGCTGTTCTCTCTGCTGCTGCCTGAGATCAGCCTGTCATTGTCTCTGGGTGTGTCTACCACAGGAGCCACCAGACTAGTCTCCCTGCTGCTCATTGGTATTCCATATTTCTAATGGAATATTTTTTATAAAATATGGATCTAATTATCCCTTCTTCCTAGGCAAAAGTCTTTAGTATTTTTCCCCATTGTGTGTGTGAGAAAGAAAAGTCTAAATCCTTAACAGGGCGGGATCCTTTCATTGTCTTAACGCCAGCCTCCTCTTACCAGGTTCACCTCTGAACATGTTTTTCTGTCTGCCTGATGCTTTCCACACTGTTTCTTGGCCACCAGCTGCACCCAGCAAGCCGTGAACCTGCCACGACCTATGCTTTGCAGTTGCTACTTTCATTTGAAATGGCTAACTCTGACCTTTTCTTTCTGGTGATGTCCTTCAAAACTCAAGTTTAATGCCATATTCACAAAGGAGTCTTTTACTGAAAGCTGAGGTAGTTACGTTGTCTTCTGATTTCATACAATTGCACATACATCTTTATTATAGCACTTGTCACGTTGATGTAATTGTTTGTGTAGTTGCCTTAGCTTTCAAACTGATTTATACTATGTCTTTTTAAATCTTTGTATGCTTAGTACCTGGTATAGTGCTTAACACTTAATAAATTATTATTGTAATGAATTGATAATGGTATGTATGATGAGGGATCTATGTTACTATTTGGCATTTGGTGTTAATAAAATTTTTCTTTCTGCGACACTGAGAAAATGTTCATAATTCATATCAGAAGCACAGGGCTAAGCTCCCTAATAAGTAAGGCGCTTCTAGAATTTGACTTTTATGAAGAGGCCGAGTGAGAAAATAGGCAAAGGATAAAAACAGATAAACACAGAAAAACTATCAATTACTCTAAACATATGAAATGCTCACCTACATTCGTAATAAAGTAATTGTAAATTAAGTATACACTAAGATATACGTTCTTTCTTATTAGATTAATGCCTATCCAAAAATTTGGTGGTATCCTTTGTTAGTAAGATTGTAGAGAAATAGGTACTATCCTACATTGTTTGAGGACTTACAAACCTCTAAGGACAGCAATTATCAATATCTATCAAAGGTAGAAATGCAGTAACTCATTGCTCATTGATATAGGTCTTCTGTTTGTAGATATTAACCCAGTGCAAAATTGGTCATTGTAGCACTATTTGTAATAGCAAAAGATTAGAAGCTACACAAAGGCACTGGGGTTCATAGTCCCTCAGCCACAATTTGGGAGTCTGGAAGGCCCTGGAAACCAAACTGTTGTTTTGTTTTTGTTCTACGTTCAGTGCTTAAACTTAATTGATGCCAGACCCTGACTCATCTGCTGAAGCACCCACACTGTGTCTTGGTGTGCCTACTAGTCATTCCTGCCTGTTTGTTTGTGCAGGTGGTGGTGGTGTTTTATTACTTTGGGTTTAATTGCATGTGAAAATATCAAAAATAGCTGACAATAAACAATACTACTGGAAAACAATGAGTGAGAATGGAACCTCTGTCATTAGTTATAGTACAGAATACGAAGTAGGTGTGGGGAGCTTGTGCCTGGTGTGTTTGTGCGTCATCCTACTGAAGGAGACAGCGTGGGAACTACCACTGTGTGTGAGATCATTTGATCTCTGGTAGTTCTCAAAGGTTTTGTTTATTTCACCTTAGAGCTTGCACGGTATGATTACTCTTGTCCCTAGTATGTGTGTCAAGAAGAATCATAGTTTAATATCATGACTGCTGGAGGCACTGTTATCAGTTGGCACTAATAAGAACCTGACCAAAAGTAATAAAAGAAAACACAGAAGACTCATGTCCATAGGAGGCTTTGAAAAGCTCTCAGATATTCCTGGGATTCAAGAATGATCCCCAGAAGCAGGGCTGTGTACATAACCAAGAAAGATGGGAGGAGGTGCTGACTCTAATCTTTAGGTGACTTGAGCGTTTGTGCAAGCAAAATGTGAAGGCTAGGAAAGAGTTGTAGACTGCCCACAAAAGTATTGAAAACACCACAACACACAGCACCTTGTCAAAGGATAGCAGACGTAACTGGTTCAAGGCATTTAAGAAAATTTCTCCAGGCTCAGTGTCTGTGGCTCAACGGGCTAAGGTGTCAGCCATGAGCTGACGGGTTCGAATCCAGCCCGGGCCCGCCAAACAACAATGACGGCTGCAGCCAAAAAAATGGCCGGACGTTGTGGCGGGTACTTGTAGTCCCAGCTACTTGGAAGGCGGAGGCAGGAGACTCACTTGAGCCCAGGAATTGGAGGTTGCTGTGAGCTGTAATGCCACTGCACTCTATCCTGGGTGACAGCTTGAGGCTCTGTCTCAAAAAAAAAAAAAAAAAAGGAAAATTTCTCTAGTCATTGTTAAGAGACTTCCATAGCTGCACATAACAAAGGAAACAGGGATTATACAGTTAGTCTAGGAAAGTCACTTAAATGCACAGTGAATCCCTGGGACGGAAGGTGGGACCTACAGAAAATCTGATTTCCAGAGTACCTACATCATATTATCTAAAATGTTCACTTTTTTGCAAAAAAATTATAAAGCACAAGAAACAAAATATCGCCCAAACATACAAAATGACATTCAATAGGAACCGTCCCTGAGAAAGCCCAGATGTTGGACTTACTGGACAAAGACCCTAAGTCATGTACTATAAACATGTTAAAAGAGCTGGAAAACAGTCTGTGTAAATAACTAAAAGAAAGTTATATGAACAAATTCCCACCAAGTAGAGAATATCAGTGAAGTGATAAAAATTATTTTTAAGGAACCAAATGGAAATCTAAAAGTTGAAAATGACAATAACTAAAATTTAAAATTAACTGTTTAGCTTTACAGCAAATATGAGCTGACAGAACACAGAATTAAGAACCTGAAGTTAGGTCACTTGGGATTATATAGTCAGGAATAGAAAGAAAAGGGAATGAAGAAAAATGAGCAGAGCCCCAGAGATATGGCGGACACCATCCAGCATACTAGCATAAGCACAATGGGAATCTGAGAAGGAGAAGAGAGAAATGTGTTCAGAGTGCATTTTATTAAGCAGTGGCCCCAAACTGTCTGAATTTGTTGAAAAACATTAACCTGGACATCCAAAGAGCTCAACAGTAGGGGATGGGGTTTCTCTTTGTGGTAGTGAAAAGATTCTGAAACTAAACAGTGGTAGTGATTACATAGCTCTGAGAAAATGCTGAAAACCTAGTGAATCATAATGTTTAAAGTGGTGTATTTTATGGTATGTGAATTGTACCTCAAAAAATTATTTAATTAAAAAAAGGATGTTCTTTATGTAGAGATGGAAAGATCTCCAAGAAGCATATTAAGTAAAAGAAGAAAGGAACTTCACAGTGTACATAGCATGCCAGTTTTGTAAGGAAAGAGGGAAAGAAAAATTGGTACTTGTTTGATCTGACATTTAGAAAAGACTGAAGAATTCAGAAGAAACTAACAAATATGGTTACCCAGAGAGCTGGAGTGAGATGACAATTGTATTTACAGATTCGTGGATGAAAGCAAAACTTCTCATTAGTCTTTTTATATCAGTTTCTCACATTGAACTATTATGATTTTTATTTCATTCCTTGTTTTTTTTTTTTTGAGACAGAGTCCCCCTGGGTAAACTAATGCTGTGGCGTCATAGCTCACAGCAACCTCAATTCCTGGGCTCAAGTAATCCTCGCCTCTCCAGTAGGGAGTAGGTGAGACTAAGGTGCCCGCCATTATACCTGGCTAGTTTTTTAGAGACAGGGTCTCGCTCTTGCTTAGGCTGGTCTCAAACTTATTAGTTCACGTAATCCATCCAGCCTTGGTCTCCCAGAGTGCTAGGAACTATAGGAATTTTAAAGTGACTTTCTAAATTCCTATGGGGATTTAGTGGGAGAAAACTCATGGGGGATCAAGTGGAGGAAAGGGACTCTTCCACTCAATTTATTGATTAAATAAATCAATATTTCCAGAATTTTCCTTTTCTGTAAGCTATTTTATTTCATAAGTTAATATTTACATAACGTAGCTCAATATGTAGGGGATAAAGGCCATTTAAATACCCAAAGTCTCTTGAGAGTAGGCAGCTTGCAGACTGTTTTTTTTGTTGGTGGTGTTTAAAAATCTCAATCAAGGAATACAGCAATGTCTCAGGCTACAAAATCAACACCCATAAATCTGTAGCCTTGCTATATACCAACAATAGCTAAGCCAAAAAAACAGTCAAGGACTCTATTCCTTTCACAGTAGTGCCAAAGAAGATGAAATATTTGGGAGTTTACCTAACAAAGGATGTGAAAGATCTCTATAAAGAGAACTATGAAACTTTAAGAAAAGAAATAGCTGAAATGTTAACAAATGGAAAAACATACCATGCTCATGGCTGGAAAGAATCAACATTGTTAAAATGTCTATACTACCCAAAGCAATATACAATTTTAATGCAATTCCTATCAAAGCTCCATTGTCATATTTTAAAGATCTCGAAAAATAATACTTCGTTTTATATGGAATCAGAAACAAACCTTGAATAGCCAAGACATTACTCAGAAATAAAATTAAAGCAGGAGGAATCATGCTACCAGACCTGAGACTCTACTATAAATTGATAGTGATCAAAACAGCATGGTACTGGCACAAAAACAGAGATAGTGATCAAAACAGCATGGTACTGGCACAAAAACAGAGAGGTAGTTGTTTGGAACAGAATATAGAACCAAGAGATGAATCCAGCTACTTACCATTACTTAATCTTTGACAAGCCAATTAAAAACATTCAGTGGGGAAAAGACTTCCTATTTAACAAATAGTGCTGGGTGAACTGGCTGGCAACCTGTAGAAGACTGAAACTGGACCTACACCTCTCACCATTAACTAACGTAGACTTCCACTGGATTAAAGATTTAAATGTAAGACATGAAACTATAAAAATATCAGAAGAAAGTGCAGGGAAAACTCTTGAAGGAATCAGGATGGGTGAATATTTTATGAGGAGGACTCCCCAGGCAATTGAAGCAGTATCAAAAATACACTACTGGGACCTGATCAAACTAAAAACCTTCTGTACAGCCAAGAACATAGTAAGTATAGCAAGCAGACAGCCCTCAGAATGGGAGAAAATATTTGCAAGTTATACCTCTGACAAAGGTTTAATAACCAGAATCCACAGAGAACTCAAATGTATAAGCAAGAAAAGAACAAGTGATCCCATCTCAGGGTGGGCAAAGGACTTGAAGAGAAACTTCTCTAAAGAAGACAGGCGCACGGCCTACAGACACATGAAAAATGCTCACCATCCTTATTCATCAGAGAAATGCAAATCAAAACTACTTTGAGATATCACCTAACTCCAGTAAGGTTAGCCCACATGACAAAATCCCCAAACCAGAGATGTTGGCGTGTATGTGGAGAAAAGGAAACACTTCTACACTGCTGGTGGGAATGCACACTAATACGTTCCTTTTGGAATCATGTTTGGAGAGTACTTAGAAATCTAAAAATAGACCTGCCATTCTATCCCATAATTCCTTTACTAGGTATATACCCAAAAAACCAAAAATCACATTATAACAAAGACATCTGTACCAGAATGTTTATTGCAGCCCAATTCATAATTGCTAAGTCATGGAAGAAGCCCAAGTGCCCATCAAGCCAAGAATGGATTAATAAATTGTGGTACATGTATACCATGGAATACTATGCAGCCTTGAAGAAAGATGGAGACTTTACCTCTTTCATGTTTACATGGATGGAACTGGAATATTTTCTTAGCAAAGAATCTCAAGAATGGAAGAAAAAGTATCCAATATACTCAGCCCTACTGTGAAGCTAATTTAAAGGTTTCATATGAAGGCTATAACCCAACTATAGCACAAGAATATGGGAAAGGAGGGGGGGGAGTTTGGGGTGGAGGAAGGGTAATTGGTGGGGCCACACATATGGTGCATCTTAGAAGGGTACAGGTGAAACTTACTAAATGCAGAATACAAATGTGTTCATACAATAACTAAGAAAATGCCATGAAGGGTATATTAAATAGTTTGATGAAAACATTCCAGATTGTATATGAAACCAGCACATTGTACCCCTTGATTGCACTAAAGTACACAGCTATGATTTACTGAACAAAAAAAAAAAAAAAGAAAGAAATCAATTGACCGTAAAGGTGAAGGTTGTTTCTGGCATTTTAATTCTATTTTATTCACCTATATGTCTGTCCTTCTACTCGTACCACACTCTCTTGATTATTACAGTTGTATAGTAGATTTTGAACCCAAGAAGTGTGAGTCTTTCAACTTGTTTTTCATTACTGTTTTAATTATTCTAGGTCCCTTGAATTTCCATATGAATTTTATTTCTTTTTAAATTTTTTTCAAGACAGAGTCTCACTCAGTCACCCAAGGGTTGAGTACCATGGCGTCATAGCTCACAGCAACCTCAAAATCTTGGGCTCAAGCATTTCCCTTGCCTCAGCCTCCTGAGTAGCTATGATTACAGGTGCCTGCCACCACACCTGGCTAGTTTTTCTACTTTTAGTAGAGACAGTGTCTTGATCTTGCTCAGGCTGGTCTCCAACTCCTGAGTTCAAGCAATCTACCCTCCTTGGTCTCCCATAGTGCTGGGATTACAGGTGTGAGCCACTGCACCCAACCCTATCATATGACTTTTATGATCATCTTGCTAATTTCTGCCAGAAAGGTAGTTAGGATTTTGATAGGGATTACCTTGAATCTGTAGATTAATGTGGGTACTATTGCCTTCTTAACAATGTTAAGTCTATTGATCCATGAACATGGGCTATCTTTCCATTTACTTAGGTCTTTTTTAATTTTTTCAATAATGCTTTGTACTTTTCAGTGTATCAGACTTGCATTTCTTTTGTCAACTTTATTCCTAAGTATATTATTTTTTTGTGTGCTATTATAAATGATGTTGTTTTCTATATTTCATTTTTAGGCTATTCATTGCTCATGTATATAGATATGGACAACTAATTTTTTGGCATTTTGATCTTGTATCCTGAACTTGATTATTAATTTGAGTAGTGTTTTTTAATGGATTCCTTATGATTTTCTATATTCATGATCATGTCCTATCCAAATAAGATAGTTTTACTTCTTCCTTTCCAGTCTTTATGCTTTTAACTTCCTCTCATTGCCTAGTTGCTTTAGCTGGAATATCCAGTACAATGTTGAGTCAACATGGCAAGAGTAGATACCCTTTTCTTCTTCTTGACCATAGAAGGAACACACTTAGGTTTTCTCCATTAAAATATAATGTTAGTTGTGTGTGTTTTTTATAGTATCCCTTTAGTAAATTGAGGAAATTCTCTTCTATTACTCTTTGTCAATCTTTTAGTATTTACTTTTATATGTCTAAAAATGTGCTTTCATTGCTACTTCTTATTTTTCCAGTTTTAGGCATTATCTACTGAGGTCTCAATTGGAAAGAGGAAGATTTAGCTTTTTTCTTCCCTCATATTTGCATTCAAACATTATAATTACAATTAACTCTTGGTTAGGTCAACATTCAGGTTTTATATTATTGAAGTTATATTTAATGGCTTGGAGTTGACTCCTATAATAAACTAGGATTACTTTTTTTTTGTATAGCTTTTTATGTTATCTTGGGGGTGATTGTCTTATTTGATAATTTCCTTAGTTTTCTAAGTACTTAATATTAATTCAACCCAAATTTCTTTACTGTTATCTCTGCCACTCAGTACATTCATTCACATATTTCTCAAAAGTATCCCTTCCAGGGCCTTCTGATGGGCTCCAGTCTGAACTAGTTATCCCCTATATCTGGTGCACAGGGTCATCCAGGGCCCTCCCTCCACCACCATCCTGGGGTTTCCCTTCACCTCCTACTTTGGGTCTCCTTCCTGTCTTTCATGTCATCTTCTTTAGCATTAATATTTACTCCTTCATTTTCATTGAGTTGATTCTCTAGTACCTTCCAAAGAAAAAGAATGTAATAAAAATAAATTTGGGGGGCAGTGCCTGTGGCTCAATGGAGTAGGGCACTTATGCTGGAGGTGGTGGAGTAGTGGGTTCAAACCCAGCCCTGGCCAAAAACTGCCAAAAAAAAAATTGGGAAGAATAAAAAGGTAGTCAAAAATAAAAAACAAAAAAATAAACTTTAGAGGCTATGCATATATGAAAATCTCTTCATTTTGTCCTCATACTTGAGTAATAAAATAATTTTCTTTGAGAATTTCGAAGAGGTCATACCACTGCCTTTTAGTATTGTTATTGAGAAATCTGAGGCCATTTTTATTCTGTTCCTTTGCATGTGGCCTATTTTTCTCCCTAGAAGCTTGTGAGACGTTCCCTCTCTTCCTGGAGTTCTGAAGTTTTACACTGATATCTTTCAGTAAGAATCTGTTTTCACCTATTATGCTCAGTATTTAAGAGTGAAGGAGCTCAGGAAATCCCACAATATGGCTCCTTGGAATAAAGAATATTTTGAATTAAAGGCTCTTAGAGATTGACAGGCCTTTGGAAGAGGTTTTCCCTCTATCTGCGGAAACCAGACCGATCCATCATAAAGAACAATAGACCTCCCTTCCTCTCCCTGTTGTCTCAATATATTGCAGGAAAAATGATCAAGGATGCCATAAGATCTGGCCCAAATCATTTTGAATGTAATATCTATCTTGCAGATTAATTTACAAGTCAATCTGTTTCCCCCCATGCATTCATTCCCCCAAGTAGCTATTCATCTTTCCTAGCAACCATTTATCACCCCTAAACAGAATCATCTGTACTCCTTATCTCCCATCTTCTGAGAGGAGAGGTATAAAAATATGTGAGCTTTGGGGGGAGGAGCCAAGAAGGTGGCCGAGTAACAGCTTCCTTGCAACTGGGCTTGGTGAGACTGGGGAGAGAAGACTTCAGGCATCTCTGGCTGACGAGATCTGCCCAGAAACATCCCTTTGGGGACACAGGGAGACAACGTGAGACTTCTGGACCCCCT
>CAUYON010047936.1:0-10503 GCA_963573935.1 Arctocebus calabarensis
TTGTGTAGGTGTCCAAGAGATATACAATAAAATTATTAAAACACAAATAAAAAAAAAACTCAACTATAGGTTTTTTTTTTTTTTTTTTTTTTTTTTTTTTGAGGCAGAGTCTCACTATGTTGCCGTTGCATCACAGCTCACAGCAACTTCCAACTCTTGGGCTTAAGCAATTCTCCTGCCTCAGCCTCCAAGTAGCTGGGACTATGGGTGCCCACCACAATGTCTGGCTATTTTTTTTTTTGCTTTTGATTTCAGCTGGCTTTCACTCTTCTTAGTTTGGAGTTATTTTTTTTTATTTTATTTTTTCCTTTCTTCCTTTAGCAATTACCTTTCCCTTTGCCTCCCAAGTAGCTGGGATTACAGGCACCCGCCACAAGGCCTGGCGTTTTCTTTTCCTTTGGTAGAGACGGGATCTTTTACTCTGGCTCACTCCAACTTATGCTGGTCTCGAACCCTCCGAGCTCAGGAAATCCACCCGCCTCAGTCTACCACAGCGCTGGGACTACAGACAGTGAGCCACCATGCCCAACCCCAGCTATTTTTTTGTTGCAGTTTGGTGGGGCCGGGTTTGAACCTGCTACCCTTGGTATTTGCGGCTGGCTCTATACCCACTGAACCGCAGGTGCTTTTTTAAAAAAAGATTTTCATGTAAAAATTCAGTTTGGAGTTGTCTACAAGAAGTAGTTGCTGGAAGATTTTTTGATTATTATAGCAGTGTTTAATATAGATGTATATACTTGTGAAAATTGCTGTAGTTACTCTGATAACCATACTCCACAAAATTTCAGTAAATATTTCTCTAAGCCCAAAGTCTCATGGTTATTTTGTTTGGAACTATCCTCATCATCTTTCTTCTTTTTCTTTTTAGCTGTTCTTTTTTCATTTGTCTAAGTAGTTTTTGTCAGAGACAAGTGAGTTGAGTAACTTTCTGTGACAGTGATACTATTTTGTGATTAATCAGACTATTCAGTTATTATTACAATTTTTTTGAACTTTGGCATATTTGTAAGTTACAATTAGTAATTCAGCTAACATTTATTGAGTGCTAGTGATTTCAGCCATTTGAAACAGAGCAGAAATCCTAAGCATAAAAAAGCCTCACCCTTCAAAAGAACTATAATCAAGAACAATAAAGCCAGTGGCCTTTATTAAGAAACTGTTAATTGGAATTAGCCCACAGATTAAAAATGCAGTGTTGGGAAAATAAAATAAGTGTTGGCCATTGGAATTAGGGACATTGACAGCTGAAATGTTAGCTGTTATTTTAAGGGAAAAAAATGTTAAAAATGTTATTTTAAGGGAAAAGGAAGAACTTCTAAAAAGGAGATAAAGGTATAGAAGAACAGTGTTTTAAGGCCCTTACATAAAGATACTCCACAATCGTTAACTTCTGAGTGACTCACAGTGTTATATAGCCGTAAGTTGATGTGTCACAATGATGACTTTAATCATAAATAACTTTCTGTACTATGTTTAAGGAAGTAAGAAATTGATGTCATTTGAAAAGATTGTTAATAAAGTAAACCTTTTCAAAGCTTTGTTATGTCACATTTCAGTTTTCTGGAGGATTCACTTACACAACTTACTGTTTCTATCAAATAAAAATGGTGCTATTATGTATGAAATTTTCTTTGTTTATTTTTATTGTTTTTATCTATATATCTTTCTACTTTATTTATTTAGCACTTCAAGGAATTACACTCAAACAAGACTATTTAATATTTGATATCAATACAAAACAACCAGTTGCACAAGGTTAGCACATTTCTTAATGAAGGAAATAGAAAAGCAGGTGATTAAAATTTGTAAATGACCTATCTATCTGATTCAGTTCTGTGGCATTGAATCCTGATTTTGAATTTCTATCCTTAGCCCAGCTAAGTGCTCTGAGGAGAGAAGTGTTCCATTTTGTAGTGAGTTTTCATTTTGGCCTTGTTGGCCTTTGTGTCTCTTTTAATGTGTTTATTTAAACTTTGTGCTTCTTTCAATGGTAGAGTGGTAGTAGACAGTGTTTGACTCGGGTATAAAAGAGTGTGTATATGTGTTTTAAGGATTTTAAAGATGGCTTGAGGACTTTAAATCTTGGGAATTAATATAGCCATTATTAGCATTTTGATAGATTTCTTCTGTTATTCTAAAATATATGTTTTACATCCTTGCAGATAATATGTTTAATTTCATGTTCTTTAACACTTTTCCATTTTCATAATGAGTTTTAATAACTATATTTATGAATAGTTGTAAAATGTTCTATTCAGTGAACCTATTGTATTATTGCTCATTCTAATTTATTGCATACATAAACATGATGTGAGAAACCTATACACAAGTTTCTTAAATGTAGTATTATCTTTTCCTAGTATATTACCAGGAATAATGTTTAGGTCCCTTATAAAGGCTCTGAAAACTGTTGCACAATATTTATCAAAAGGGATACATTTATATTCCAGTTGGAATGGCTATCAGTCTATACCTTGTCAACATTTAATATTACTTATACTGTTAACAGGATGTAGGACATATTGTACTGCTTTATTTAATTTCTAATGAGGTTTCTGTTGTCAATTTTGAAACAATTTTAATGCAATCAAATATCTTTATAAAGTTTTGTTCTGATCTTATGAAATTCTCTCTTTTCCAGAAATGTAATAAATAAAAATATTTAATACTGTTTCTTTAGTTTTTCTAAATTAGATTTAAATAAATCTAGCTTTTTATCCCATATGGTATTGGTGTGAAATGAAAATTTAAATGTTTTCTTCCAAATTGGTAATTGTCTCAACCTTTTATTAAATAATGCTTTATTTTCCCATTGTTTTGTTATGCTTAATTTTTATATTTTGGTGTTATTTTTTATATTGTTTATTTTTATCCCAAACATTGAAAAATATTAGTATGTCTTTAGATGATTCCTATAACATATTTAATATCTTGTCTTGGCTTTCCTTTTATTGTGGTGTTATATTGATTTTTAAGAGCACTTTATAAATTGAGGATAATAAAGTTCATTTTTACAAAACAATGTTTTATAATTCCTTTTCTTGTCAACTAAAATTTAAAGTACTCTTTTTCCATACTCCAGAATTTAGTAGCATTGAATGAAGCAGTTTGTTTCTTTTTGAACAGAAATAAAATATGAAACTACTTACAGTACAATACTAGAGGCTATAAAGAGAAAAACATTGGAGAATTTTGTGGAAGTAGACCAATTAACTTCTAAGCAACAATTTACTGTGTATGGTTAAGATTGTTTTCTTTAATAAACAACTTGAGGCCTGTCGCTGTGGCTCACACCTGTAATCCCAGCACTCTGGGAGACCAAGGCGGGCTGATCTCCTGAGCTCACAAGTACTAGATCAGCCTGAGCTAGAGGGAGACCCTATCTCTAAAAAGAGCTGTGTGTTGTGGTGGGCACATATAGTCCTAGGTACTCAGGAGGCTGAGGGAAGGAAATCCACTTAAGCCCAAGAGTCTTGAGGTTGCTGTGAATTATGACCCCACTACACTACCCAGGGGACAACAAAGTGAGATTCTGTCTCAAAAAAACAAAAATTTTGACACTTTAATTAAAAAGTGATAATTAGCAGTGTGGGACTCAGGGCACAGAATCATAATACTTCTTAAATGTTGAGAATGGCAATATGATGGATTTACTGAAATTTAATAATGTAAGAAGTTCAGATGAGTGTTAGAAAAGCATCCATGGCAAAGAGAGCATTTCTAATACCGAAAGTGCTTATTTTTTTTACCATGGTGTGGTGTTTTCCTTTATGAAATATTATTCAAGCCAGAGTGGGATGGTTCATGCCGACAATCCAAACAGTGGGAAGCTGAGAAGGGGTGATTGCTTGAGCTAAGGAGTTTGAGGTTGGAGTGAACTATGATGATGATGGCACTGCACTCTAGCCAGAATGCAAAGTGAGACATTGTCTGTCTTTCTTTTTTTTTTTTTTTTTTTTTTTTGCATTTTTGGCCAGGGCTGGGTTTGAACCCACCACCTCTGGCATATGGACCTGGCGTCCTACTCCTTTCATCCACAGGCACTGTCTGAGACCTTATCTTTAAAAAAGAAAAATTATTGGGCGGCCCCATATACCGGAGGTGGTGGGGTTCAAACCCAGTCCCGGCCAAAAAAAAAAAGAAAAAAATTATTTATGATCTTGAAATAATTTGAAAAAAGGTATTTATATTTACATTTTATTTATTTATTTGTTTCTTTGTTTTAAGAGACAGAGTATCACTTCATCACCCTCAGTAGCGTGCTGTGGTGTCACGGCTCACACAGCAACCTCCAGCTCCTGGGGTTAGGTGATTCTCTTGCCTTAGCCTCCGGAGCAGCAGGGACTACAGGCGCCCATCACAATGCCTGGCTTTGTTTTGGTTGCAGTTTGGGATTTGAACCCGCAACCTCGGTATATGGGGCTGGCACCCACTGAGCCACAGTCAACTGCCCTATACTTACATTTTAAAACTGAAAGCTCCAGGGCGGCACCTGTGGCTCAACGAGTAGTGCGCTGGCCCCATATACCGACAGTGGCTGGTTCAAACCTGGCCCCAGTGCACTGAAAAACAAAAAAAAAAAAACTGGGTGTTGTGGTGGGCACCTGTAGTCCCAGCTACTCGGGAGGCTGAGGCAAGAGAATCGCCTAAGCCCAGGAGTTGGAGGTTGCTGTGAGCTGTGTGACACCATGGCACTCTACTGAGGGTGATAAAGTGAGACTGTCTCTACATTAAAAAAAACAAAAAAAAAAAATGAAAGCTCCAAAGCTCTTGTTTTATAAATAATGACTTTAATGTTTCCTATTCATACATTGCTGATTACATTAATGCTAGTAAGAAGAGCCAGATTTAAGTAACTTCGTGAGTGTGAAACAAATATTTGAAAAAATGTGTGTTATGTGTTTGGAGAAGACCTGAGAATTGAAGATGAAGAACTTTATGTGATGGATTTTTTTTTATTTGGGTAGTGATGAGATTTAAGAAATTGAAACAGGGCAGTGCCTGTGGCTCAGTGAGTAGGGCGCCGGCCCCATATACCAAGGGTGGCAGGTTCAAACCTGGCCCTGGCCGAACTGCAACAAAAAAATAGCCGGGCGTTGTGGTGGGTGCCTGTAGTCCCAGTTACTTGGGAGACTGAGACAAGAGAATCGCCTAAGCCCAGGAGCTGGAGGTTGCTGTGAGCCATGAAGCCATGGTACTCTACCAAGGGTGACAAAGTGAGACTCTGTCTCTAAAAAAAAAAAAAACCAAAAAAAACCCCCAAAAAGAAATTGAAACAATTTTACTTTTATTTTTGAAACGGTCATACTTTGTTGTACTAGGTAGAATGCCATGGGGTCATAGCTCAAGGCAACCTCAAACTCCCAGGCCTAAGCCATCCTCTTGCCTCAGCCTCTCTAGTAGCTGGGACTACAGGTGCCTGCCACAACACCAGGCTAGTTTTTCTATTTTTGTAGGGTTGGGGTCCCCCTGTTGTTCAGGCTGGTCTGAAACTCCTGAGTTCAAGCAGTCTGCCCACCTGGGCCTCTCAGAATGTTAGGATTACGGGAGTGAGCCACCTTGCCTGGCCTAATTTTACTTTTTGTTTTTAGTGGAATTCTGCTACCCCATAAAGGATTAGTTGCTTTTTTGAAATGTCAGTGAGTGAAGTGGTCCAGGAAAAGAGTTGCAAATTAAATTCTGACACTATTTATCTTCCTTATTAATAATTTTTATTATTGGCTAGAAGTTCAAGAAAAATAGATCCTGCCATTTATAAAGTGAAGTAACACTTTTAGTAGGCTCACCTGTATTAAAGAGGGAATTGCCAAGACTATTTCTCCTGGAAAAGGGCTATGTGTGTGAGAGAGAGATTTATGCATTTATAGCCCTTAAATAATTCTGTAATACTTCTCTGTATTAGATTCTCCACTCCCTGTCCCAAACCTGTAGTTCTTACCTGAATTGTCCCCACTGAATGTACATTTTTATTTTATTTTTGCAGTAATGTTTCTTTTCCTGAGAAGAAATTTCCTTATTTCCTTCTTGCCTTAAAAACAATGTGAACATAATTAAAGTATAATACACAAAATTCTCGTAAGTGTATACACTTAAGTGAATTTTCACATTGTGAACACACTGGTACTGTCATCCCTAAAAAACAGAACTTTATGGAAACCCCGACATTTGTGCCTTTATTTTGGTCATTAGTTGTCCCTGCCCACCCTCACTCCCCAAGGAAAATAACTTTTGATGTTTAGTACTGCAGGCTAATTTGTTTGCTTTTGAACCTAAATTATGCATAGGGTAATTAGGGACTGATTTGTGTCCCTAAACTATACAGAATGTACTGCTTTGTGCCTGTCTTTTTGTGCTCAACGTTAATGTTTGTGAGATTCAGCTACTTTATAGTATCTTCATTCTGTTTTGATATAAGTAACATGAAGAATCCTGTAACTCAATCTGATTTATGTATGGCAGTCTTAGTACTTACCACATTTTCCTTATAACATTCATAGTCTTCAAGAACACCTAAGTAGGGACAGCAGAGAAAAGCTTTCTTTGCATTTAATTAATTAATTAATTTTTTTGAGACAGAGCCTCAAGCTGTCACCCTGGATAGAGTGCTGTGGCATCACGGTTCACTGCAACCTCCAATTCCTGGGCTCAAGCGAGTCTCCTGCCTCCACCTCCCAAGCAGCTGGGACTACAGGCGTCCGCCATAACGCCCGGCCATTTTTTTGGTTGCAGCCGTCATTATTGTTTGGCGGGCCTGGGCTGGATTCGAACTCGCCAGCTCAAGTGTATGTGGCTGGTGCCTTAGCCCGTTGAGCCGCAGGCGCCGAGCCGCCATATTCTCAATTTTAAATAAAGTCATAGTAAAGATGTATTAGTGTATTTCTGCATATAATTTTTCTTCAAATAAGTCCCGTCATTAGCGGATAGGGCATTTAATTTTTTTTTTGTATGTGGAATTTGATTATATTCAGTTGATAATTGATAGGGCCAAAGTATTATATATGGACTATAACTGCTGAAATTAGTTATTTTGTTCAAGAGTAACGTGTATATTTTAGAGTCCTATCCTTTGGATTCTATGATTGCCTGAGATTTTGAGGAAATTAAATTGATATGCAAAGTTTTAATCTAATTTTTAAGAAAGCATTTGTTTTTTGTCTGGAGATGTAAGTCTACTTTTGGGGCAATATTATGGGTAGGTCTGGAGAACATTATCATGAAGAATGGGAGCTTAACTGACTTATGTAGCTGAAGTCATAGGAGTCTAAATTTGTGATGGTTATAGAGTGAGTTCTAAATTTGAATAAGTGCTGTTGGTACCTAGTGAACTAGTCAGAACATTTCCTGTGTGACTTAAGTCACATACATGGACTTTTTTTATTATTTCACCAAGGATGTTTTGAAATCATCTGTAAATATAAGGCAGTGGTTCTCAGAGTTTAGCATGCATCATAATCACTTGAAAGGTTTGTTTGTTTTAACTAATAGTCCTGCAGTTCCAGATTTATTAAGTGAGAAGAGGACACCTTGAGAAACAAGCTACTTAGGTGTAGGCACCTGTGTTGAAAACAAACTGAGTACTCAGCAGGTGATTCTGATACGTTATCCATCCTCGCTGAGAACTTTGATCATTAACTGTATGATTTGGGGCATAGCAGCATAACATCACTTGGGAACTTGTTACAGATGCAGGTTTTCTCAAACTCAGGGGACAGGAACTCAGAAATTTCTGTTTTCAGCTAGCCCTCCAGAGGATTCTGCTGTGTGCTCCAGTTGGAGAACTGTCTTTGTAACTTAAACATGGTTCCCTGGCACCTATCAAGGAATTTATTAGATTTCAGGCTCCACCCAAACCTCTTGAATGACAGATTATGCATAATAAAATATTTTTTTTTTCTTTTGTTGAGACAGAGTTTCACTATGTCATCCTTGGTAGAGTGCTGTGGCATAATAGCTTACAGCAACCTCGAACTCTTGGGCTTAAGCGATTCTCTTGCCTCAGCCTCCCAAAGAGCTGGGACGACAGGTGCCCGCCACAATGCCCAGCTATATTTTGTTTGTCATTTGTTGTTTAGCTGGCCTGGGCCGAGTTCAAGTCCGCCACCCTCAATGTATGTGGCTGGTGCTGCAACCACTGTGCTATGGGTGCGGAGCCACTAAAATCTTATTTTTGTTTTAGGTACAGAGTCTTGCTATGTTTTCCCGGCTGGTCTTGAACTCTTAGCCTCAAGTGATCCTTTTCTACTATTAAGTACCTAAGGAAAAAAGTTTAATGTATTTGAGCTCTTAATTTCTGTCCACTTATATCAATTTACCTGATTGATAGAATTTTTTTTTTTTTGTAAAGACAGAGTCTCTATGACCCTCAGTAAAGTGCTGTGGCGTCATACAGCTCACAGCAACTTCCAACTCCTGGGCTTAGACGATTCTCTTGCCTCTGCCTCCCAAGTAGCTGGGACTACAGGTGCCCGCCACAAACGCCCGGCCATTTTTTGGTTGCAGCCATCATTGTTGTTTGGTGGGCCCGGGCTGGATTCGAACCCGCCAGCTCAGGTGTACGTGGCTGGCGCCTTATTCCTTTAAGCCACAGGTGCCGAGGCAACACTTTGAGTTTTTGTCTGTGGTTGGTTACTTGGTTTCCGGAAAACTGTATTTCTGTTGTCTTATTTTAAATGCTTCACAAGAATGTTACTTTTTAAAGCTTTTTCTCCATATGAAAAGCTTTTTCTCAGTATGCTGAATAGGGTAGTCCAACTACCTGACTTTTATATCCCTTTAATTCTTGGGTTTTATGGTTGTGCATAAGGCTTTTTTTTTTTTTTTTTTAAACCACAAAAGTATCTGAAGAATAGGTTTGGCATAGTTTCAGACAGTATTTTGGTTTTAATTAGTGGAGCACTACATAAATCATTATGGTAATAATGTAGATTATCACAGCTTTTAATACTTCTGTTTGCTTGTAGTTTAATCTAAAAGTTGAAAATAATTGCTAGTCTGAAGTTGATTCTGCCCAACAAGGAAGAATAGTGGGGGACAAATCAAATTAACTATTATTGGCTTGGCACCTGTGGCTCATGAGGCTAAGGTGCCTGCCACATACACCTGAGCTGGCGGGTTCGAATCCAGCCCGGCCCATCAAACAACAAGGATGGCTGCAACCCAAAAATAGCCAGGCGTAGTGGCAGGTGCCTGTAGTCCCAGCTACTTGGGAAGCAGAGGCAGGAGAATCGCTTGAGCCCAGGAGTTAGAGGTTGCTGTGAGCTGTGATGCCATTGCACTCTACCTAGGGCGACAGCTTGAGGCTCTATCTCCCCCCCCCAAAAAATTAACAATTATTGAGCTATTATTGAACAAAGGGCACAGGGGCCCCCATTTTATAGTCACTTTTTGTAGGGTGGTAAATAGAACATGAGTGGGAGTTGGATAGACCTGATTTAAAAACTGGCAAACTTGGCCCAGTGCCTGTGGCTCAAGTGGCTTAAGGCGCCAGCCACATACACCTGAGCTGGTGGGTTCCAGTCCAGCCCAGGCTTGCCAAACAATGATGGCTGCAACCAAAAAATAGCCGGGCGTTGTGGCTGGTACCTGTAGTCCCAGCTACTTGGGAGGTGGAGGCAGGAGAATCGCTTGAGCCCAGGAGTTGGAGGTTGCTGTGATGCAACGGCACTCTACCCAGGGTGACAGCTTGAGGCTCTGTCTCAAAAAAAAAACAAAAAACAAAACAAAAAAAACTGGCAAACTTAAAATCGTAAGTGTGAGATCATTTACTATTTTAAATTTAGAATCATAAGGCTAAGCTGTCAGATTTTATAATGTTAAAAATCTCTTAAACATCATAAGAACTGAACAAATACAGACTAGTTTTAAACTTAAGAGAAATATTAATATCATAGAGGTGTTTGCACTTAATTTCAATATTTAATTCTAATTCATCATGGAGGTTGGACAATTAACTAAGACAATCAACTAAGAAACAGTTTTGGTGTCACAAACAAGTTGAGATTCCCATGACACAGTTTGGGACCACAGTTCAGTTACTATCTCTTGAAAGCCTGACATTGGCCTTGGAAGCTGCCTTTGTCCAGGTTGTTTTTCTCATGCTGCAGACAGACACAGTGAACCATTAGCAAAAGTTTTCTCTGTGATAACATTGGAACTAAGACAGTGTTGACTTTTCCGAACTAAAGTTTAAAGCCTTATGTAATTATTTTGTAATTGATTTTGAATTCCTTTGCCTGATCAGGTTCTGTAAACCTCACTCAGGCTGCTTCATTACTTGATGGGATTCCAGGAATTTATTTTCCATCTATTTGGCTAATGTCAAAGATTTTAGAGCATTGCTGTGACATGAAGAAATTGAAAATTATTATTATTATTATTATTTTTTGAGACAGAGCCTCAAGCTGTCACCTTGGATAGAGTGCTGTGGCATCACAGCTCACAGCAACCTCCAATTCCTGGGCTCAAGTGAGTCTCTTGCCTCTGCCTCCCAAGTAGCTGGGACTA
>CAUYON010047937.1:0-28736 GCA_963573935.1 Arctocebus calabarensis
ACAGGCGCCCGCCACAACGCCCGGCCATTTTTCGGTTGCAGCCGTCATTGTTGTTTGGCGGGTCCTGGGGCTGGATTCGAACCCGCCAGCTCAGGTGTACGTGGCTGGCGCCTTAGCCCGTTGAGCCACAGGCGCCAAGCCAAGTCTACCCGATCTTTCCAGCCGTAACATTCTATGTGAAAAGTATCCAAATAATGAATGCTTACTTGGCTAATAGTATGCAAAGTCTCTGCCATTTTTGCCAACAGATCTTTACTTGGATTATGTATTTTATAAACACCTACCGCGATGCAATCCTCCAAATAACTATATATTTATAAAATGGCCAACATGGAGTTCTTGTTTTTAAAAACCAGCATTTTATCAAAGATCAGAACCCAGTAGAGCTTAATAGTCCCTCTGGACCAGTGTCCAAGGGTCCATCTTCCAATGGAACAAAAAAAGCACTTTCAAGCGTTGGGGCCCTGTTGGATTACCAAACCAAACAAAGATGGGGTGGCAAAACCTTAACAGTTCCAACTAAATCCTAAGAAAAGAAATGCCTTATTTAGCAAATGCTAGAAAGACCTAATATAAGATAGCACCTTCACCTACAATATAAACTCACACAAATATACTCAGAGACCACAGGGCTCAGTGGCTCATGCCTGTAATCCTACCACTCTGGGAGGCGAAGGCAGATGGACTGCTTGAGTTTACAAGTTCAAGACCTGAACAAAAGCGAGACCCATTTCTACTAAAAATAGAAAAACTGAGGCAAGAGGACCACTTGAGCCCAAAAGTTGGAGGTTGCTGTAAGCTATGACACCATGGCACTCTACCCAAGGCAACAGCTTGAGACTCTGTCTCAAAAAAAAAAAAAAAAAAAGAGAAAGATAAACTCAGAGAGCAATAAACACTGCAGGAATCCCCTTACCCAGGACAACTTGCAGCTTTTTAAGCAAACCAAGTGGATTCTCCCAACAAAAGTCACAGAATATGCAGTTACCGGTTTCCAACATACCACCACCACACAAATTCACAGTATTGTTTCCATGTGCCCAACATCACAGATCAAAACCGAAAGGAACGTCAATTTCTCCTACACACAAACACATGCAACAGAAACCATTTCCTTTGCAGAACCTACTTAGTCTAAGTTGTGGGCATTAAATGGATAAGTATTAGTGGCTAATAAAAATCAGATGGTTAACTCTACACTGAAAAACAAACAGCACATTCATAAATCATAAAAACAATAACCCTAAGATATGTTCCTTATCAGTAAGCTGAAAACCAAACATGGAGAGAAATGATTCAAAATGCCCATTTGCATCCCTCTTTCCCAATACCTCAGACCAACAAGGTCTCCAGCTACAGGAGTGTCCCAAAGATCACCATACATACAGTATCAGAACAAAGGTATCTTGTTTACAAAATAGTCCTTACAAAATTTAAAAAAATATTTACAAAATATTCTCTACATATTGACATATAAATATAAAATATGAGTTTGTTAAATTTTCTATATATGGTGAACTTTGGAACACCCTCTAGTTAACTCCCTACACTTCCATCCACCATCAAAAAAGCCTCAGGCAAAAGGTGGCAGGCCCTCTCTTCTTTCCCTACAAGTTCCTGAAGCACTGAATAAGCACGGGGGGCGGTGGGGACAGAAAGGACATAGGTAGGCGACTCCCCTCAGCTTGACGACAGGGCTGCCTGTCTATCTGCTTCTAATCGCGGAACTAGAACACCTGCCAGGGAGAGGCCCCTTCCCCCACCTCAGTAACTGGCCCACAGGGCCTAGGTGTCCAAGGAGATCCGGCAGGCGCAGCAGCCCTTGGGGACAAAGGCCGCCTTACAGAGGGGAAGGGGAAGAAAAAGAAATCGGGAATAGCTTGAGAACCTTGGAAACAAAAGGGAGAGGGGCAGGAGAATACCAAACCAATCTCGGGTGTTTCCAGAGGTAGCCAGGTTGGGTGGAGAAACGCGTGTGGGGGAAGGGGAAGATTTAGGGAACTCCTAGGAGGAAATGGATTCGAGAGCTGCTGGGGGGCGCAGCAGGCAGCAGGAAAGGGGCTGCAGGCATGACTGAGGCCCTGGAGCGAGAAGGGAAGACACTTCGCGGGTGGGGAAAGGTGATGGCAAAGAAGTAAAGGCCATACAGAGCCCAGTGGCCGGAGAGCTGGCGCTCCGCCCCGCGTGGTGCTCCAAGGGGCCCTCGTGAGGGGCTCAGAAGGAGACTGAGGACACGCAGCGAAGGCGTTCGGGGGAGAGGGCAGAGCTGGGTGTGCAGTGTTGGAAAAGAAGGCTGAGGACAGAACTGAGAGGCTAGGAGGGGACTTAGGGGGGCATGACCCCCGTCCGCCCCACCTCACCTGGGGCCCGGTCGGAGTCCAGGTCTAGTGCTGAGATAACGCCAGCTCAGGACAGTCCCTCCGTCCCGCGCAGGAGACCACGGACACAAAGCGGGGCGCGCGGGAGGAGGGAAGAGAGAGGAGAGGAGGTGGGGAGGAGGAGACGCCTGAGGCGCCTGAGGGGGGAAAGGAGGGGCGCCCACCGCCCTCCGCCAGGGTCAGGGGCGGAGCGTGCGGGTGGAGGCCGTGCTCGACTGGCCAATGGGTACCCCGCCGGCCGGCAGGCTAGGGCGCGCCTTCCCGCGGCTCACCTCGGTACCTGAGCCGCGGTTGCCCACAGCCAATCAAACGCTATTTGCATAGATAGCCCCGCCCATTCGCTCCAGCTAGGGGAATGCTCAATAAGAATACAAAGAAGGCCCCCAGTAGGACTGGGTAGTTCGGCGATTCACTGCCCCCAGAGCATAGTGTCACTTTTCCAGTGCGTGTTATGGCTCTTTCACGTTCATACTAATGAGAGGAGGAAAGTAGAGTGATCATAGAAGTTTGACCCATGACCTCTTAAGAGGTGGAATCTCTTCTCTCTGAGGTCCTAACCAAAAGTTGTTCTTTTTCCCTGTCTTCGCCTCTTAGTCCTCTGCCCCCTCCCCTTCCCCCCACCCCCCCGCCCTAATTTCTGCGCTTCTTCCCGTAGGCTGCTGCCCACTACTGGTCTATTGTTGCACCTCAGCCCTGATCAGTAAGCTGGGAGCATGGCCTGGACTGATGCTTTCTAGACACCAAGACAAACCCCCATCCAGAAGAAAAAGGAAAGAGGAAGAGGTTACTGCCCTAGGGTAGAAGGAAACTGAATAAGTGGCTTTGTTACCTATGATGGCAAAAGCCAATAAAAATTCCTCCACATCATCACTTCCCACCTTCCCTTCTCTCACCTTCAGGTCTGTACTGAGCCACAATGGTGACTGACTGGCCAGCCCGTTTCAGAGCAGCTGCAGCCTGTTCATGAGTTGCATTCCTCAGGTTCACTCCATTCACCTGTCCAAAGACAGAAGCTGTGAGCCACTCCAGAAGGAGAGTCCTCAGTCCCAGCAGTTAGGAGAGAGAGGGATATAGGAAGCCCTAATCATTCAGATGTCTTTCCCAGTAGTCCATCCTTGTCCCTAAAACAAGACCTAAAGGATACATCTCTAGTGTAATAATTACCTTCACAGAGCGCCAGGTGCTGTGACTCATGCCTGTAATCCTAGCACTTGGGAGGCCAAGGCAGGTGGATTGCCTGAGCTCATAGGTTCAAGACAAGCCTGAACCGCGGTCAGGGCCAGAGTCAGACCCTCATCTCCAAAAATAGCCAGGCATTGTGTGTGGCAGGTGCTCCCAGCTACTTGGGAGGCTGAGGCAAGAGAATCGCTTAAGCCCAAGAGTTTGAGGTTGCTGTGAGTTGTGATGCCATGGCATTCTACTCAAGGTGACAAAGTGAGATTCTGTCCCCCCTAAATAAACAACAAACAAACAAACAAAATCTTCATAGAGGTCAAATGCCAATTAAGGTTAAGATCCAAGAAACAGGCTCAGTGCCTGTGGCTCAATGGGCTAAGGCGCCAGCCACGTACACCTGAGTTGGCGGGTTCGAATCCAGCCCGGGCCCGCCAAACAACAAGGATGGCTGCAACCAAAAAAATGGCCGGGCATTGTGGCAGGAGCCTGTGGTCCCAGCTACTTGGGAGGCTGAGGCAGGAGACTTGCTCGAGCCCAGGAATTGGAGGTTGCTGTGAGCTCTGATGCCACAGCCCTCTATCCAGGGTGATAGCGTGAGGCTCTGTCTCAAAAAAAAAAAAAAAATCCAAGAAACATTCGTTTCCTCCTCAAGGGTAAGTCTGGTCTTGGTCCCTATCCCTCACTAAGGATGTCTATTTTTAAAATGTAAGTTTTCTCCAGTTCTTAGCCCTTCCCTCATCCAAAGCATTCCTTGGAGGAAGCAATGTCTCCCCTCTTCTCTTTCAGACTGGCATAACTCCCATCCTCCCACCGTGCCTTTGTCTCCTCACCGATAAGATCCGGTCTCCTCTCCGCAGCTCCCCACTCAGGTCAGCTGGGCCTCCTGCCAGGATGAAGGAGACAAAAATGCCTTCTCCATCCTCTCCTCCTACGATGTTGAAGCCAAGGCCTGTGGATCCCTTGTGCAGGATGATCTTTCGAGGCTCTCTGGTGGGAAAGAAGTGGAGGAGTCAGGACAAGGTAGATATGAACTGTTGTCCCTGTGAAGGCCAGCCTGGAACAAGAGCCATACTGGCTGTAGGGAGTAAGGAGTTGGGTCCCTATGTATGATACCCTGTTTCTCCCTTTCTCTCCTGAAACCTGCTTAGCTGCTATTTTCTGTCAGGTGCCAAGTTTCAGTTCCTCTTTCCTCCCTTCTTCCTGAAGCCTTAGAGTCAGCTTCTCGTGGACAGTCCCTTCTCTTCTCAGGTCAACAAACCCTTACCCTCAACTCTAGAGACAAAATCTCAGGGCCCACTCATTGGTTCTTTTCCTTCCTAGATTCTCCTCTCCTACTAATCAGTTTTATGGACCCTGGACCGCAAGAAAAGGAACCAGTCAGGGGCAGTGGAATCACCCTGAGGTTGATTGCTCTCACCACCCACACAAGATGTGCATACTTACTTTACACATGCTACTCTGCAGTCTCAAAATTCCCACCCATCAACTATGACTCCTCCTACCTTTCTGAACAACATATTTAGTCAGTAGTCACCACTATGTACCCCTGCCAGGTGATGTGGAGACAGAGATAAAGAAATCCTAGATCTGGGTGAGGTGACTAACACCTATAGTCCCAGCTACTGGGGAGGTTGAGGTGAGGGGATCGATAGAGGCCAGGAATTTAAGACCAGACTATGTCCTATAGTGGGACCTCACCAGAAAGAAAAGAAAAGAAAGAAAGAAAGAAAACCGAAGGAAGAGGAAAGAAAGGAAGGAAGGAAGGAAGGAAGGAAGGAAGGAAGGAAGGAAGGAAGGAAGGAAGGAAGGAAGGAAGGAAGGAAGAAAGAAAGAAAAAAGAAAGAAAGAAAATCCCAGGACCCCAAAAGGAGCTTAGGAGCCAAACTGAAGAGAGGACACAAGCATGTGAAAAACCTGAGTGAAACTAACCATATTTAAGGAACCCCTCTGTAAATAGTCACAGTGTCATCAGATGAGAGCAAATAGCTGTACATGTATGGATATCCATACAAGCAGACTCCCAGCACACTCTCCTCACCCATCACCCACTCCCTTCACTTGTTATAAGCATCTGTCATTGGAAGGGGTCCCCCTGCTCAAAGCAAGACTCCTCCTTTCTTGCTCCCAGGCTCAGAAGTGAGAGTCCTTCCCCAGTCTCAGATGCTCTTGCTTCATAGCCTCGCACTCCTACCTGGCATCCCCTCCGGGCCGCAGAGAGCGGAGCGGCCAGGCCCACCTTTGTGAAGCCCTCCTCCAGGCAGAAGCCGATGCCGATCCCAAGCCCAAGGCCAAGCTGGAACCTGAGAACTTGCGGGCCCTCTCCATGGCTCCTGTGGCTCTCTCCTGTCCGCCAACCCTTCCGGCTCCACTGCAGCCTACCCAGCAGCCTACCAGGCCCCACCCCGCAAACCTGTCCCCCGGAACCCCAGCCGGCCCGACCCGTTCCACTGCTGGCCAGCGCAGCCGCCGCAGCCAGTGGGGCGGGACTGTTTCCCGCGAGGCCTCCGAGCCAGTCACCGTCTCAGAGTCCAGCCAACCCCACCACCCGGACTGCTTTCTTCTCTGATTTGAAATGGTTGCAGCGGAGGGGGCTGCTACTATCTCAGGACAGGAAACTCTCAGCCCCCTAAACGCCCCACCCGACCCTTCATCCGCGCTTTCAGATGGAAGCCACTCATTCAGCACTCCCCCTGACGGTAGAACTTGTCCCTACAGCCACCTCTGTCCCTCTCCAGAGCCCCAAGGGCTGAGAGAAGGACCCGGACCTTCTCCCGGAAGCCAGGAGTGATGAAGGCCTTATCCTGTTTTCCACACTACAAGAAGGCCTGTGGTCTTCTAGAAACGGATTCCTCTTCTTCCCCATCCCTCGTTAGACTGAATGGGGGGGTGAAAGTCTTACCTGGTAAAATCCTCTTCAGCCAGCATATGCCTGGGGATAGGAGAGTAGCGGGTGGAGGGAACCTGAGGAGGAGCAGGGTAGCTGACCTTGCTCTCCACAGCCCCAAGATAACCCAGGTTGGAGTTATGGCTTATGTGGTTGTCAGCCAAGGCACTGAAAGCTGGAATCAAGAAAGGGTTAGAAAAGTTCAGAGACTGATACAGACAGGTACCCTACTCCAACCCCCTCCAAGGACTTTCTCCTACACCACACTTCAGGTGCAAAAGAGACCAAGGAATGCTCATTCCCAAGGCAGCCCCTCCTCACTCCATCCACACCCTCACCCAGGGCTCCTCCTCCGCAGTCCCTTTCTAAATCCTGGGCTCACTCCTGTGAGTCTTAGAAAGAGCTGAAGTCAAGGCAGTCTACAAAGAAAGGCATGACTGGAGGTGTGACTAATAATAATCCCTCACATCTCTATAGCCTAATACAGTTTTCCAAGGGCTTTCTCGACCATGATCTCATTTGATCTGTGCAGCAGCAGGCCTACAAGGAAGGCAGCACATATATCATTAGCTCTCTTTTTGCCAAAGAGGATACTAAAGAGAGGTGAAAGAGACTTGTCCAAGAGCACCCAGCTCTAAGGGACAGAGCTGATATCTGGACTCAGTTATTCTGAGCACTATCTTCTGTGCTTGCTCCCTCTTAACAAGGGGTATGAAGTTCTTCCCCTCCAGAAACCAATCAACAGGACTTTAGGCCAGGGATAGGGGCTGATGAGTACGTACTGCTGGCGTAGTCAGGAGGGGCATACATGTCGTTGAGGTGGAGGCTCCCTGGCTTAGCCACCTTCAGATAGACCATATCAGATGTGTTCTTCAGTGAGGCCACAGCTTCCTCATGCCTCACATCTTGCAGATTGGTGTTGTTCACCTAGAAGTAAAGAAGCCTCAAGTTAGGACTTGGGAGAAGGGAAGGCCTCTCCAGGGATCCGTGAGGGGGTACCCTTTCAGTGAAATTCAAAAGCGTGCTAGCAGAGGCCATAGCATAGTGCTGTGAGAAGCAGAGACAGGAGGTAGGGGTAGGGCAAGTGATGGGACCCAAGAAATGGCAAAAACTAGAGCTTTGATATCTGGGTAAACACAACTCAGATGATACTCTTGAAATTCCCCATAATGCCTTGTCCCTGAGTGAAGTTCGGGTGGAGTGAGAGGATGCTGGAGCTCCTCCTTCCCACCCTACCATTTGGGTATCCCTGTGAAGTCTGTCTCACCGCCAGCAGCCGGTCCCCAATCTGTAGGCGTCCATCCTTCTGAGCAGCACCCCCCTCAATGATCTTGGTGATATAGATGCTGTTGTCTCCTGGGATGTGCTGGTTGCCAATGCCCCCAGCAATGCTGAAACCCAGGCCTGGGTAGAAGCCAGCAGGGAGTGGGAGAAGGCCACAAGGAAAGGTCAGAGTGTTGTCAATACCAAATCCAACCCTCCAACCCCATGCAACCCACTGGTGCCACAAGAGCTTCTCCAAGGGATCCCAAACACTAGGCTGCCACCCATAAGGTCAGTAAGGGTCAAGAAAAAAGGGGTGAGTTGGAACAGGGGGAGTAAGGCCATTCCCTATGGGGCCAGCTAGGACCTGGTGCCAGGGACTCTGGCCAGAGCACAGGAACCAGAAGGGCCATACCTTTGGGCCCTTTGAGCAGATTGACCTCCATGATGGTCTCAGGTGGGGGCTGTCGCCTCCGCACCACCAACCGTACCACAGGGCCTGCCTCCTTCAGCGCCTCCACTGCCCGGCTGTGCACCACCTCTGACACGTCCACCTCATTCACTCGTAGCACACAGTCATTCACTCTGCAGGGAAAGCCCAAGAGGCATGACACTGTGCCATCATCCCTCCACCCACTCTCCCACTTTCTCTCCCTCCTGTCACCTCCCCTCATCATCCCTTCTCTACTCTTTCCCTTCTCAGATCTAATGGAAAGGTCATTTGCCAGGCCAGCCCTCCCCTATCTCCATCCTGCCCATGCCACCCATAACCCTACTTCCAGGCCATCTCACCCCAGCCTCCCATCCATGGCAGCTGCTCCACCAGGGATGATCTTGGTAATAAAGATGCCAGGGTCATCGGGGACATGGGGATTGTCGATGCCACCTGCAATACTGAAGCCTAGGCCAGAGTTGCCCTACAGAAAGGGGTGGAAGTACACAGTCTGTTCACTCTGAGGGCACAAAGAAGGGTTCTGGGCACCCCATCTCCCTCTAAGTACCACACCAACTTCTCCAGGCCTCAGAAAGGGCCATGGCAGGCTGGGCCACATTTCTCAGAAACCAGCAGTTTCCCAATCTATGCCAACAATTCTGGGAGGGAGGCCTCAGCAAACCCATCCCTTCCACAATTTCCCAGGCCTCAGTGAGCAAGATCAATTAATATTTGTTAGCTGGCTGATTGATTGATGCAGTGAAGTTGCCTCTGAGGGCTGATGTTTCCCCATTCTCTCAATGCAGGTCCCTCCATGTGTTTTGCAAGACTCCAACCCTCTCCACCCCTTTCATCCCTTCCCCACTGGTAGACTCACCCGCTCTAGTACTATCTCCTCATATTTGAACATTCCATCACTGCCGTTCACCTAGGGAAAGACACAGCAGTTCCCTCAATACCTCCTGGCCTCTCAGGTATCTACCCTCTAGTCAACCTGCCTCCTCACTCACTCCACAAAGTAGGAGAGCCCAAGTACACCCCAGGGCACCTCTTGGCCACAAACAGAGACAGATTGACCCCAAGGAGGCCACTCTCTTTCTCTTGCTTCCAACCAACTCAGGCTAAACTCAGTCACTCAGTTAGCGCACATTGTCTGAGACTGACCCGCCAGTGGTGCACACAACAAGAGATTGGGCTTCAGGGCCTCAGGGATCACTAGGAGGGGTTCAGGGATAGCCTAAGGGAGATGGCAGAGATGAAGCATGCTATATCCCAGCATCCATAGCAGGTACCCAATGGCCTATACAGGAAAGACCTCCCCTTATGAACCACAGCTCTCCCTAACTTGGGGATCACAGACACCCACCATGTTAGTGCTGGAAGGACAGCAGACATCATCTTGTCCCACTCCACTCATGTGACAAGTAGTGACACTGAGGCCCAGAGAGAACATGGAATGTGCCTAAGAACACACTGGGGCTTAGTGGCAGAGCAAGAACTAAAACCTGGATATCTAAGTGCTCTTTTGATTACAGCAAACTATCAAGACCACTGATGTTTTGTCAATGAATCCCTTCCCCCATCAAAGCTCATGGGAAAAAGCAAACTTGCACTCTTCAGAATACCTCTTTCTGTGGTTCCAGGAACCCAATTCCTTGAATAGGCAGAAGGAGGCAGAGTCCTAACTCATTTTCTACAAAGGGACTTTTGATCCTGAACCCTTTGTGTTTCCAAGCAGAAAGGGCCAGGGAGGGATCTGGTCAGGAATCAGAGGCAAAGCCAGGCGTGGGACAGGAGCAGGGTGGATGAGGGAAAAGTTGATGACCCACAGACTGATTGACAGCAGAGTCTTTTGTCTTCAACACATAATAGCCCTAGAATAGGGAAGGGAAGGAGGCAGAAACACAGGGTTGGTTTGATCAACCCACAGAGGTGGCCTCCCAGACAGGACATAGTTGTGTCAAGTGAAAATGTGATTCTGCACCTGCACCCTGGTTATCACTATCTTCCCCAAGAATGGAGGAGTCTTCTTGTCTCTCTCCTGAGGTATCCTGGCACTTCTCAACCTTTCTCTAGCTACATGTCCCTTCACCTGCCTTCCTCCTCAGAAGAGGAAAGCTGGAAACCCAGAGTGGTGGCTTCTCCACATGCCCTGCTCTGCTTCCCCCATCCCATCTCCACTCTACACAGCTTTGGCTTCTAGAAGCAGAGAGGGGGAGAGGGTTAGTCATGCTTCCACCATTTCTGGGTTTGGCCCCAGGACTTCCTGCCCTACAACCTTGGGAGCTGGTGGGAGGACTCCAGCTGGTTCCTGGTTCCGGATCTCAGGAGGAAGAAGTGCTGGTTCTTCAGAGACCCGGAATCAATACAGCTGCCTTAAGTACCATGCAACAGACACACAGGCAAAAGGACACCCATGTGGCTCTTGTATGCATAGTGTACCATGTGAGCCCACATGTGACAAGCCATGCCTTAAGCCCAGCTCAGGTGGTACCTAGAGGCTTCTGACTTCCAGTGGTCTAGCCTCTAGCCCCTACCCTACCTCTACTCAAGGATCTTCCTTCTAGGGCCAGGGGCCATTCAGGGATCAGCCCTGGCAAAGAAGCCCCAGCTAACTGGCTCAGCTCTGGGATTGGCACCGGTCTCCCAGTTAGGCAGGACAGTTATAAGAAGGTATTTACATGGGAAGGGCCCCAGGACAAAGAAACAAGGGAGAGATGGCACTCAGGGGAGAGGACAAAGGGCCAAAGCAAGGGACAAGAGAAGCAGTAAGTGTGGACAGATAGAAGACCAAAACAGAAGACTCCTCTCCCCAGGAAGTCCCCACCTTTGCTTCTGAGTGAGAGCATATCTGATCCCCAGAGGAGGATAGAGGCAGCCAGAATGGTCACCAGCTTGGGGCAGTCAGCACCTGCCCTCAACAGCAAACCCTCCTCATCCTCTCTCCCCACCCTGGGAGCTGCAGAGTTGGATATCCAGACGGGCCCTCCGTTTTGTGTGCCAGGGACCTGGCTCTGCCGGCCCAGACTCCATTTTGCTGCTTCTCCCACAGATGCTCCTTCCATTTTCTAAGCTGGCAGTTTAGACTGGGAGTGGAAGCCGGAGTTGTGCCCGGCACCCAGAGGCTCCCAAGCTGTGCCAAGTCAGGGCTGGGGGGGGCTAAACGCTCTCACATCTGGCGGTACCTAAGAGGGACATGCCTTACTGGAGCCAGTCCCTGCACCAGGGCAGCTGTCCCTTGCCTGGCTCCAGGCACCATGCCTGCTCTGAAGTGAGGAAGCATCCTTGCTTCAATCCTCCCCCCACACCCCCACCTCAGCATACACACTTCAGAACTGCTTGGACAAAAGAGTCTGTCCTTCTCAGCAGCCTCTCAGCCTTGCTTGGGATGTGTCTCTTGCTCTCCCACCCCCGCCTGTCAAGCACCTCTCACCAAGGATAACACACACACACACACACACACACAAGCACACACATGCACTCTTGCAGCCACATGCTCACACACATACACATGTAGCCACACACACAAACACAACAATCCCTGCAACCTTATCTACAGAGACACCTTCACATTCAAAGACACATCCCCACAGGTCCATGTGCACATTCACACACAAAGGGACTGGGATGGAGAAGGACTCATGGCATCGAGGGAGGAAGCTCGGTGAGCCAGGCACATGGACTCCTCTACACAGATCCACAGGAGCTCCATTGCCTGCCTCCACACACATACATACACACACACATATGTCCCCCCTACGCAGAGCACCATACCCCCTCCTCCACTCCTGTGGAGACACATACCACACACAGCCCCCGCAGAACCTCCCGCCCCCTGCCAGACACAGAAACATTATCAAACCCCCGCACTGAGACAAACCCAATTCCCCACACAGGAAAATGTGCCCCTCCGCCATACCTTCACCCCTGACACATACAGTTCTTCCTAATTCCCTCCAAATGGAGACCCCTAAACAGACACACACAAGGAACCACACATTTCCAACCACCTTTCTTTGCCCAGATGCAATGCTAGGGCTCAGGGTCCACCAATTTGGAGTCCCAGCAACCCCTGCTGCATCCCAGGCCTCTAGGGCCCCACTCTCCAGCCGTCTGAGGTTGCCCCACCACTGCCCCCTTGCCCACCCCCACCCCTACCACCTCTGCTGGTCCATACCTGCTCATACCAGTCCCGGTTGGTACAGGTGCACTCAGGCCACCAGCTGGGGCCGCTGCCGTTGAGTTTGGGGGTGCTCTTGCCTGGGACTGGCTTAGGGGCCACTGGCCCCACATCCCGGCCTGTAGGGATGAGCTTGGCCTTGGTGCGAGGGGTGGGGGTGGCCCCCGCCTGCGAGGGCAAGGTCTGCGAGCTGTAGCCCCCATAACCTGTGCTGGCCCCATTGCCCCCACCTGGCCCGTAGGGGTCAGGCACCTGCCAGTCCCCGTAACCTGGAGGCTCGAGGCGCCGCAGGGCGGCCAGGCGAGTCACCTCATAGCACTCAGGGCACTTACAGCAGTGCTGGTGCTTGTGCATGGCACTGCCCCCCGCAGCTCGGACCCCCCAGCCCACGCCGGTTTCCAAGCCGCCGCCACCACTGCCGCCGCCGCTGCCGGCTTCCCGGGCACACTCACACTGCTCGGACCAGGAAGGGGGGGGCACCCGTGGGGGCGCCCGGGCGGAGCGGGGCCTGGGGCCAGGCGGGCGTCCTGGGGCCTCTGCCCCAACGCCGCCCCGCACCCATGGCTCCCCCTCCAGCACTGGCGGCTCCGTGTCGCCCGTCGTGACTCCTGGGCCAAGGCCCAGGGGCAAAGAAGAAGTGGGAACCCAGGGAGAGGCTGGGTGCTGCGAGGACCGCTTCTGCTCTGGTCCCCAGGATGGATCTGAGTGGAGTCAAGAGCATCTCTCCCTGGCTCTCTTCTCAGTTGATTCCAGCCAATCAGCGCGCAGAGTCAGGCAGCGGCAACGGCAGCGGCAGGAATGCTAAACAGCAGCTCCTTAAAGGAACAGAGGCAGTGGCACCCTTAGGCTCAGCCCTAGCCCCGCGGATCTCTGGGGTATCACCGACCCTAGGGTGAAGGCAGAGGACTTGGGCCACAGGAGAGCTCAGGCACCGGATCTCATCATGCCCCTATATGCCCAATTCCAGCCTATCCTCCCTCCCCCCTCTCGCTCCACCCCACCCCACTCCAAGAGGGAGTTGCAGGGAGATGCTCAATGGGTCCCCAGGCTTGCTCTGAGTTAGGGCCACCAGAAGTAAAGACAAGGAAGCAGAACGGACCAAAGGGATGTTGGAGCAGAATGGTGGGAGGGAGGTGCTCTTTCTTACAAGGGACCAAGGAAGAAGGCAGCATATTAGGCTTACTCTCCTGTCAATGCCATCTCCACAGGACTATTGCTTTCTCAGCCTTTAGGCCCTGAAATTACTATGACCTCACACTTGACCTACTATTACCAGTGAGGGACTCAACCCTTAGAACAGGGGTTAGCAAGAAGCTGTAAGTCCTTGTCCCTGCCCCACAAGCCCCTATATTCTTCACTCCACCTTTGCATGATTGTGTTGGGGAGAAAGGAGTTTCAGGATGCCAAAAGTAAAAGGAGTCCAGGACAGGCAGAGAGGTTTAAGAAGAGTTCTGAAGTGAGAAAAGCCATTCTGTGGGTCTGGAGTAGAACTTGGGAATACCTGTCCAAGGACATCTTCTTACTCTCTCTCAGCTCAGTCTGCGGGGGGGATGAAGGAAGGATGACATGCCAGAAAGACTCTATCTTTTTGTTGCTCCTGTTTTGTCTTTAGCTACCAATTTTTGAGTCTTTACAAAGTCCTAAGTGCTTTACATGCAAAACAAAAAACAAACAAACAACAAATAAAACCTAAGTAAGGTTTTATTATTATCTTAGTTTTATCAGTGAGAAATTGAGGCTCAGAGATGTTAACACAGCTAGGTAACATAGCTGAAAGTGACATTAATAAGGATACAAATCCTGGCCATTTGATTCCAGAGTCCATGCTCTGAACCACTCTAGTACAATAGGTCTATTCTAAGTTCTCCTGTAAAACTTAGAACTCAGTTCAATTCAATAAATGTTCATTGAGCACCTACTCTGTGTGAGATGTTGACCTAGGTACTATGGATACAGACATTCAGCCTTAATTCAACAAATATTCATGGAACACTTGATATGTGCCAGACACTGTTCTAGGTCTCTGGTGTTATTAGCAGTAAACTCATCAAAACAGAAAAAATAAAATAAATCCCTGCCGTTGGGGAGCTTATTTAGAAGACAGACAAAAATAAGCACAATAAGGCCAGACACGGTGGCTCATGAGTCTGATCCCAGTGTTTTGGGAGTCTGAAGTAGGAGGATTGCTTTCTGGGGAGTCTCAAGTGGGAGGATCACTCGAGGCCAGGTGTTTGAGGCTGCAGTGAGTTATGATTGTTCCACTATACTCTAGCTTGGACAACAAAGTGAGATCCTGTCTCAAAAAAAAAAAAAATCACAATAAATAAATGAATTATATAGTACAGTAAGTCCTTATTGAATATTGTTAGTATGACTTCAAGCAAAAAGACATATAACAAAATCAATTTTTCCATAGACTAATTCATACAAACAAAAGCTAAGTTCCTAAGACTTATTTCTGGTCACGAAAACATCACTAAACTTTTGGGTGGCACCAGTGGCTCAGTGAGTAGAGTGCTGGCCCCATGTACCAAGGATGGCTGGTTCAAGCCAGGCCCCGGCCGAACTGCAAAACAAAAAAATAGCCAGGCGTTGTGGCAGGCGCCTGTAGTCCCAGCTACTCAGGAGGCTGAGGCAAGAGGATCGCCTAAGCCCAGGAGTTGGAGGTTGCTGTGAGCCGTGTGACGCCACGGCACTCTACCAAGGGTGAAAAAGTGAGACTCTGTCTCTACAAAAAAAAAAAAAAAAACACTAAACTTCTGAATAAAAACCCCAAATACTTCTAATATTAAACATTGAATATGAGCTATACATACATAAGAAAGATTAATAAAAACAAGTAAAATATTATTTACCCAATTTTTGCTGAATCAGAGTCATAGTGGTGTGATGGTAGGTTAAAGAAAATCAAGGAATAAATGTTTGCAAAGTGAAAATTATAAGGAGCACCTTGCAAACAATAATAGATATGCTAGTTTTGCTCAGGGTTTATCATTTATGGTTGTGCATTTGTATGATTATCAGCTACTTTACAATTTTTATTTCACAATAATTTGTATTTATTTATTTATCTACTCATAAATTTTCCAACTCGCTTATTTTAGTTCAGGTCATGGGTGGCCAGAACCTATCCTGGTGGCACAGGCAGAAGGTGGGAACCAATCCTGGACAGAATGTCATTCTATCACGGGGCACAGTCACGCCCACCCATACTCATTTATACTGGGACCATTTAGACTTGTCAATTCATCTAATATGTACATTTGGGGATGTGGGAGGAAACTAGAGTACCTGGAGAAAAACCATATAAAGGTGGGGAGAACATGCAAACTCCACACAGAGAGTGGCTCCAGCCAGGAACTATTTTACTCATCAACATTATTAACAAAATGTTGTTGAACAAAACATTATTTGGGGACCCGCTATTAATATGTATGTGGCCCACCTTGCAGACATTGCTGCTTCCCGTAGTCACCTGCTACCAAGCATGGTTAACCCCAAACTGTTGTTTGATATCCCTGATGGCAAACCCTTGGGCTGCACCTCCTTTGATGACCTGGAAACCAAGAAATGACTGCTCATCTAATCCATACACTGTGTTAACGTATGGCAGCTGTTTGCAGACAAGTTACAAAGACAGTAGAAAACTTTCATGCCCTGAGCACTAGAGAAAAAGGATCTGGTTATAAGGGTTCCTACTTTGTTTTTGTTTTCTTTCTTTCTTTGCTTTTTTTTTTCTTTCTCTGTCTCTGTCTCTGTCTCTCTCTCTCTCTCTCTCTCTCTCTCTCTCTCTCTCTTTCTCTCTCTCTCTCTCTCTTGTTGATACCAAGTCTCACTCTGTCACCCTGGGTAGAATACCATGGCATCATAGCTCACAGCAACTTCAAACTCTTGAGCTCAAGCTATCCTCTTGCCTGAGCCTTCCAAGTAGCTGGGACTACAGGCACCCTCCACAATGCCTGGCTAATTTTTCTATTTTTGGTAGACACAGGATCTTGCTCTTGCTCAGAAGTTAAGCAATCCACTCCCCTCAACCTCCAGGAGTGCTAGGATAACAGATATGAGCCACGACACCCAGCCAAGAGTTCCTACTTTAACAGAATTATTCCAGAGTTTATGTGCCAGGGTGGTGGCTTCACACACCACAATGGCACTGGTGGAAAGTCTATTTACAGGGAGAAATTTGATGATGAGAACATCATCCTGAAGCATACAGGTCCTGGCATCTTGTCGATGGCAAATGTTAGGCCCAACACAAACAGTTCCCAGTCTTTCATTTGCACTGCCAAGACTAAGTGCAAGCATGTGGTCTTTGGCAAGATGAAAGAGGGCATGAATTATGGAAGCCATGAAGCACTATGTTTTATCTTAACATCCCTTCTGTAGCTCAGGAGAGCATTGCTCTATCCCCCATCTGCTTGCAATATCCTGAATTCTTTGTGCTCTTGCTGCAGTTGTTTTCCATATTTGCCTTATTCCCTTCCATGTCTAGTTGGATTGCAGAGTTAAATTTATGATTATGAAATAAAAAATAAATAATAAAAATATATATATGGTGATAAGTGCTGTGGACAAAAGAAAAAGTAGACCACAGTAAGATGGATTGGGAATGGTATGTGAGGACACCAAGATATTTTTTCCTCAAGTTTTTTTACCTTACATTTTAATTTTCAAATAAAGATTTTTTTTTTTTTGTAGAGACAGAGTCTCACTTTATTGCCCTCGGTAGAATGCCATGGCTTCACCCAGCTCACAGCAACCTCCAGCTCCTGGGCTTAGGCGATTCTCTTGCCTTAGCCTCCCGAGTAACTGGGACTACAGGCACCAAATAAAGATTTTTAAACATACAGAAAAACTGAAAGAATTTTACAGTGAACACCCAATTACCCACCACTTAGGATGCTCATCAACATTTTACTATACTTGCTTTATCACATATCTATCCTCCACATATCCTTTCCAACTTTTGTAAAAATGAAAATTTACAAACAGAAAAATGTTCGAAGAATAACACAATGAACACCCCTACATGTATTCCTTTTAGAGTCAATAATTGGTAATGTTTTGTAATATTTGTGCTCTCTATTTATCCCTTTTATGATCATTTGATGGTAACTTTCTTTCTTATGCTTACTTCTAAATACTGTAGCATGTATCTCTTGAGAATAAAGACATTCTCTCACATAACCACAATATTATTGACACCTAAGGAAAGTAACAATAATTTCATATCAACGAATATCATCTAATGTCCAGTCTATATTCAAAGTTTACCAAATTTGCCTTTTATATTTTTAAAAATCAGAATACAGGCTCGGCGCCTGTGGCTCAGCGGGCTGAGGCGCCAGCCACGTGCACCTGAGCTGGCAGGTTCGAGTCCAGCCCAGGCCTGCTGAACAACGACGGCTACAACCGAAAAATGGCTGGGCGTTGTGGCAGGCGCCTGCGGTCCCAGCTACTTGGGAGGCAGAGGCAGGAGACTCGCTTGAGCCCAGGAAGTGAAGATTGCTGTGAGCTGTGATGCCACAGCACTCTAGCCAGGGTGACAGCTTGAGGCTCTATCTCAAAAAAATAAAATAAAAATAAAAATCAGAATACAATCAAGGCTCTCACATTGCATTTAAGTCTTCAGGCATTTTTAATCTATAATAGCCCCAATCTTTTAAATTTTTTTTTTTTGTTTGTTTTGGGCTTGGCGCCTGTGGCTCAATGGGCTAAGGCACCAGCCACATACACCTGAGCTGGTGGGTTCAAATCCAGCCCGGGCCCGCCAAACAACAATGATGGCTGCAACCAAAAAATGGCCAGGCGTTGTGGCGGCGCCTGTAGACTCAGCTACTTGGAAGGCAGAGGCAAGAGACTCGCTCGAGCTCAGGAATTGGAGGTTGCTGTGAGCTGTGATGCCACAGCACTCTACCAAGGGTGACAGCTTGAGGCTCTGTCTCAAAAAAAAAGAAATTTGTTTTATTTTGAAATAATTATAGATTTACAGGAAGTTTCATAGATAATACAGAGAGGGCCTGTGTGCCTTTCACCCAGTTTCCCCCAATGATTACATCTGACATAATTATAGTACAATATGTAAACCAGGAAATTGACATTGATACAACATGTGTATAGTTCTATGCCACTTTACTACAGGTGGAGATTCCTGTAACCACCACTGCAATCAAGGTATATCATCACCAAGAACGACTGGTGTCATTTAAAGAAAAAAAAAAAAAAAAACAGGTCTCACTCTGTTGCCTAGAGTGGGCTAGAGTGCAGTGTTATTGTTATAACTCACTGCAACCTCAAATTCCTGGCCTCAAGTAACCGTCCCACCTTGGCCTCTCAGTGTGCTAGAATTATAGGTGAGCCACCACGTCTGGGCTGGTATCATCATTTTACCAGGTTAAGGAAAGATTCCTTTAAGCACCATTTTTAGTACAGTTATCTTAAGTATATCCTCAATTTATGTACATTGAGATCTACATCAGACAATGCTATACTTATTACTTCAACCATCAAACATAATTTAGACAACTGAAGAAGAGAAAGAGTTTATTGTATTTTTTCATATTTTTGCTCATTCTGTTCATTCTTCCTTGCTGACATTCCAAAATTTTTTCCATCATTACTTTTCTGGTTGCTTTGTTTGTTTGTTTTGAGATAGAGTCTCATTCTGTCACCCTGGGTACCGTGCCGTGGGGTCATACCTCACAGGAATCTCAAACTCCTAGGCTCAAGCAATCCTCTTGCCTCACCCTCCTGAGTAACTGGTAGAGATGGGATATCACTCTTGCTCAGGATGATCTTGAAATCCTGAGTTCAGGCAATCCACCTGCCTCAGCATCCCAGAGTGCTAGGATTATATTGTGCTCAGCCCTCCTTTCTGTTTTGAGAACTTCCTTTAGATATTCCTTTGAAGTGGGTCTGCTGGAGACACATTCTCTTACATTTCCTTTGTCTGAAAATGTCTTCATTCCCCTTCTGAGGGATATTCTCAGCAGATACATGTATAGCATTCTGGGTTGACAGTGGTTTGGGGGGGGGTTTGTTTTGTTTTGTTTTGTTTTTGTTTTGTTTTTGTTTTTGTTTTGTAGAGACAGAGTCTCACTTTATTGCCCTGGGTAGAGTGCCGTGGCGTCACACTGCTCACAGCAACGTCCAGCTCTTGGGCTTAAGCGATTCTCTTGCTTCAGCCTCCCTAGTAGCTGGGACTACAGGCGCCTGCCACAGCGCCCGGCTATTTTTTTTGTTTTGCAGTTCGGCCGAGGACGGGCTTGAACTCGCCACCTTCGGTATATGGGGCCGGCGCCCTACTCACTGAGCCACAGGAGCCGCCCTGAAATTAGACCTTTTAAATCAGCCTTATCAGAATCATTTCTCCACGATTTCAGATACTGTAGTGAGAGGTTCTGGTTCTGGGTCCTCTCTGAATAAAGCTTTGTAGTTTCAAAGTCTTATAAGGAGGAGAAGCCAGAATTTATTATAAAGAACTCCTGAGATTTGATTCTAGGCTTTGCCTTATATTCCCACTTATTTCAGGAAGAAATAAATTCATGCAAAATAAACCAAAAAGAAAAGCCTAGAGTGTTGTTAATGTCCCCAAAGACTTGGTCACCTCTGTCGGGAGGCCTGGACACTGGCCCACAGTGACATCTTACCCCGGAAGGAGGCCAACATGCACTGCAGGTAGGCATGCCTCACTGCAGAGGTGGAGGTTTTAAGGCTGAACGCTTTCTTAAACCATTCAGTGAGCTTCTTGGGCATTTCAGTAGTGAACCGGTTACACCAGAGAGCCAGGATGGAGACAGCATGTACCAAGGTTCCTTCATGAACTAGGGCAAAAAGCACAAGTCCAGTTAAGCTGATGTCTTATAACTGTATCAAAACACTGCAAGCAGTGCAAGAAACCAAGCCAGAGTACAGGAGGAAGCAGTAATATTTCAGACACTTCCCAGCCATGCTGAGGGAGATATGCCTTCAGAAGGGCTTTATGGTCAAAGATGGGTTCAGATGGCATGCTCACCATGCTGCACAGATTTACCTTCTTGCTGGAGGAACGGGATGAACAGCTCAGACACAGTCCCATTCAGGACTTGACTAGAAGGCCCAGACACCACATGGTGACTGACACTCCCAATCCCTGAAAGACAGAGTCCATGTTAAGCCCCTCATCAGCACAAAACCACAAATAGGCAAGTCTTCCTGCATCTGCCATCTCTGCGTTCCTGGTCAGACCTCTTCTGGGGTCCCCAGCAACCACTCGTCTCCTTTGGCCCTCCCTCAGTTCTCCCTCCACATGGCCTGTCTTTCATAGAAGCCCGGCCTCCCACTAAACTTGAATAAGTCCCTCTTGCCAAGCAAGTAAACAGCAGAGTCCAAGGAAGCAGGCTAGAAAGCCTAAGATTGTCTGGAGTCAAGATCCAAAGGACTTGCCTTAACTAAAAATTATCTTAAAGCTCATGTATAAGACCACCTGTGGAGAAATCCATACCTGAGAGGACACTGATCTTCTGGGCTACAATAGTTAGTTTTCCCTCTGAGCCTGAGAGAATAGACAGGAAAGATTCAAATTCACATCTGCCACATTTCCCAGGGGGGTGAATAATGCAGTCATGTGTAAGACACCACAATGAGGTTTCTGATTCCAAAAGCAAACTGTCTACTGTGAAGCTGGTTTTAATGTAACACTTATTAGCCTTTTGTTTTCAAACTAAAAAAGTCATGTTTAAACAGAAAATTTGAGAAACAAGAAAAATATAAAGAAAAACATTTTTAAAAGCACCCATAGGGCTTGGCACCTTGTAGCTCAGCGGCTAGGGCACCAGCCACATATATGGGATATGGCGGGTTCGAATCCAGCCTGGGCCTGCCAAACAACAATGACAACTACAACCAAAAAATAGCTGGGCATTGTGATGAGCACCTGTAGTCCCAGCTACTTGGGAGGCTAAGGTAAGAGAATCGCTTTAGCCCAAGAGTTTGAGGTTGCTGTGAGCTGTGATACCACCAGCACTCTGTCAAGGGTGACATAGTGAGATTCTGTCTCAAAAAAAAGCACCCACAGGTGGCTGGGCACAGTGGCTCACGTCTATATATCCTAGCATTTTGGGAGGCCAAAGCAAGTAGTAGATAGCTTGAGCTCATGAGTTCAAGACTAGCCTGAGCAAAAGCGAGACCCGGTCTCTACTAAAACAAATAGAAAAACTGAGGCAAGAGGACCGCTTGAGCCCAAGTTGGGGGTTTCTGTAAGCTATGACACCATGGCACTTTACCCAGGGTGACAGCTTGAAAGTCTGTCTTAAAAAAAAAAAAAAAGAGCACCCATAGGCTGGGTTCAGCAGCTCATACCTTTATTCCTGGCACTCTGGGAAGCTGAGGCAGGTGAGGAGTTCGAGACCAGCCTGAATAAAAGTGAGAACCCCATCTCTACTAAAAATAGAAAAAACTAGCTGGGCATGGTGGCACGCACCTGTAGTCCCAGATACTTCAGAGGCTAAGACAAAAGGATCTCTTAAGCCTGAGAGTCTGAGGTTATGAGCAATGATGACACCACGGCACTCTAGTCTGGGCAACAGAATAAGATTCTGTCTCAAAAAAAAGCACCTATGATGTTTCCACTACTCAAAGACATTATTAAACTAGGTGTGGTGGTACAAGCCCATAGTCCAGAGGTTCTCAACCTGTGGGTCATGACCCACAGGAACTGTATTAAAGGCTCGCAGCATTAGGAAGGTTGAGAACCACTGCTGTAGTCCCAGCTACTCAGGAGCATTGCTTGAGTGCAGGAGTTCAGTGTAGACTGGACAACATAGCAAACCCCCATCTCTATAAAAAGATTAAAAAATAAGACTGGGGGCTTGGCGCCTATGGCTCAATGGGTTAAGGCGCCAGGCACGTACACCTGAGCTGGCGGGTTCGAATCCAGCCCGGACCCGCCAAACAACAAGGACGGCTGCAACCAAAAAAATGGCCGGGCGTTGTGGCGGACGCCTGTAGTCCCAGCTACTTGGGAGGAGGAGGCAAAAGACTCGCTTGGGCCTAGGAATTGGAGGTTGCTGTGAGCTGTGATGCCATGGCACCCTATCCAGGGTGACAGCTTGAGGCTCTATCTCAAAAAAATAATAATAATAATAAGACTGGGCACAGTGGCTCACACCTGTAATCCTAGCACTCTGGGAGGCCAAGGTGGGAGATCGCTTGAGCTCATGAATTCAAGATCAGCCTGAGCAAGAGTGAAACTCTGTTTCTACAAAAATCAGGCATTGGAGTGGGCTCCAGTAATCCTAGCTACTTGGGAGGCTAAGGCAAGAAGATTCCTTGAGCCCAGGAGTTTGAGGTTGCTGTGAGCTCTGACGCCACAGCACTCTACCGAGGGCAATAAAGTGAGACTCCGTCTCCAAAAAGAAAATAAATAATTTTTATGAAAGATGTTATTAACATTCCGATGTATTTTAGTTTTTCCTGCTATGTATACAGTAACAGTTCACATCGTACTTTCACATTCCTGAGCAGGCATCCTCCAGGCTTTGCCATAGCAGACATGGAATGTCAAATCCCTGCCAGTTCCTAGAGTCCAGGAACCACACTTCAGCCATACCCACGGCCAAGAAAGGTTGCTCACCTCCAAGGATGGCAAATAAGTGCTTGGTTAGAGCTTCCATGGCCGAAGAGTCACTGCACTGGCGGGCCAAGTTCCGCAGTGCCAGCACAGCTTCATCCATCAGGCGGGGACTGTTGGATTTCAGCTGACCTGGACACACAGAGTTGTTCAGAGGCTGCTGACAACTAAGCATCCAGACTTTCATCCTTGCCAGTTCTATGTTCCCAACTTTCCAATGCTACTTAACATGTTCTCCTTATAAATGATCTCAAGAAAGAAACTGCTGATGCAGTTTAGTTTAGAGCCTTATTTCTAATCTGAGCTGCCCCCTGCTCCCTTTACTCCAGTAACTGGGAAAGTACAACCAAAACCCAAGATACATCTAGAGGCTAGAATACTTGCCGGCCAGTCCTTTCACGATGTCCAGGGCATATTGGCTGAGATCAAGAGTCACTGATGCCAGCAGACTTGAAATAGCTAAGGGGGATAGAAAGCAATGATCACCCCACTCAGGAATACATTCAGAGAATACTTTCTCCCTACTTCCCAGCAAATACTACCAGGCCTACTGTCTGGCCTCATGGAACCATGACCACCTTGTATCTCAGAGCCACGTCCCTAAGTTCTGCTGAAAATCTATATACTGACCACCCCAATCAGCAAAAAAAGCTCATTCAACAATCCACCAACACACTTTATCAAGATAAGAAGGGACAGGAAAGGTGCAGTAGCTCACACCTGTAAGCCTAGTACTTTGAGTGGCCGAGGTGAGAACACTGGTTGACCCTGGGAGTTTGAGGCTAATCTTTTTATCTAAAAATCTAAAAATAAAAAGATTAGCCAGATATGGTGTGTTTTTTTGTTTGTTTTTTGTGACAGTCTCATTTTGTCACCCTTAGTAGAATGCCATGGCATCATAGCTCACAGCAACCTCAAATTCTCAGGCTCAAGTGATTTTCTTGCCTCAGCCTCCCGAATAGCTAGGACCACAGGTGCTACCATAAGACCCTGGCTATTTTTAGAGACCGGGTCTTACTCTCATTCAGGCTGCTCTTAAACTCCTGAGCTCAAGCAATCCACCCTCCTCGGCCTCCCAGAGTGCAAAGATTATAGGTGTGAGCCACCGTATCCACAGTCACAGCTACTTGGGAAACTGAGGCAGGAGGATCACTTAGCCTGGGAGCAGTACGACTATGACAACACTACTGCATTCTAATGTGGGCAACAGAGTAAGACCTTGTCTCTCAAAAACAAACAACGAAAAAGTACAGATACTTGACTGTCACACCCTATGGTTTCAAGTGCTACCTCTACATTCACTAAGTCCTGTGTATAGAAGAGGGTCTTGACCTGAATGATCTCCAGAACATTCCTTTTATTCTGGAGACAAGGTCTCACTCTGTTGCCTGGGCTAGAAGCTAGAGGGTAACAACTTCAGCCTAGCTCAGAGCAATCTCAAACTCCTGGGCTCCAGCTATCTTCTGACCTTGGCCTCCTAGAGTGCTAGAATTATAGGTGTGAGCCACCTCACCTGGCCTCTAGAACATTTTGAACCCCTAAAATTATAGCAGTATTCTAAGTGGATATCCTTTTGTGCATTCTTCTTTTTTTTTTACAGTCTCACTTTATCACCCTCGGTAGACTGCCATGGCATCACAGCTCACAGCAACCTCCAACTCCTGGGCTTAGGCATTTCTCTTGCCTCAGTCTCCCGAGAAGCTGGGACTACAGACACCCACCACAACCCCCAGCTATATTTTTTTGTTGCAGTTTGGCTGGGGCCTGGTTCAAACCCACCACCCTGGGTATACGGGGCCAGTGCCCTACCCAATGAGCCACAGGCGCCACCCTTGTGCATTCTTCTAACAAGAGGGCCCATGACTTTCAATATCTTCTAAAAAGGATCTTTAAACCTCTTCTAAGGTCCCGGCAAAGTAAGCAGTGAATATATCCTCCCCACCCACCGCCACCACCAAACACCCACACAGTCACACTTCCTAACACCAAGTATTAGGAATAGACCTTATCAGGCAACTCATGTCCCTCCCATCCTCTTGTCTGACAGCAACCTACTTTCAATAACATTCTCTGGACTCCGCAGTAAAGACTTTTGTATGGTGGGCAGTATGAGATCCTTAAATTCCGAGTGGGACAAGTATCGGAGCAGAGGGGCACAGCTATCCTACAAAAAGAAAGGAGTCAGGCACCCAGCCCTCATGGAAACAGACCAAGAAGAAAGGACAGTTCAGAATCCCAGAATTTAAAATGGGATTTAGCTTGTCCAGGTAAATAAGGACTCACCAATACAATAAATAAGGACTCACCAATAAAATAAATAAGGACTCACTTCTCACTCACCAATAAATACTTCTGAGGCTTTACTTTGCTCATCAGAATGTTCTTCACATAAAAATCCAGCAGGGCACTCTAGTGAACACAAAGGTCTAGTTACACCCGACATTCTACAGTGCACTGGCCTACGAGGTACCTGTTATAGGAGTGCTTCTAGAAAATGTACAAACCAATATCCAAATTTCACAGTACTAAACACAGGTCCCACTGATCATGCCATACTCTTTATGAACTTTCCATGATTTTCCATGGCCCCTGGCATAAACAGCAAAGTTCCTGACATGGCTTGTAAGGCCTGCATGCCACCCAGCCAACTGCACCTCACCCTCTCTAACCTACTCATGCCCCCAGATCCCACTCGCTTCTCCTCTATTCCTGTCCACAGGATGCGTTCTCCTCCCAAAATGCTCCACCTCACCTCTCGACCTTCCTAACTCCTCTTCACCCTCAAAGTTCCTTCATTAGGCAAATATGTTCCCTGATCCATAGTCTCAGTCCAGTTCCCCTGTTGCAGAATCACAGCTTTTCACACTTTTCCTCTGTGGCACTAACCACATTATAACTAACTAGATGACTGTGTTGTGTTAGATGCCTTCTCAGACTCAGTTCCACAGGGCAGGTCATCGCTCCCTAGCTCACTGGTACATGCCCAACATCTAGCACGGTGCTTGGAACACTGGTAGCTGCTCAACTGGGGTGAATAAACGACTGCATGAGCAAGCAAACTATCACCCCAATAATTAAGCCAGGATTCACCCTAAGCCTGAACTGTAAGGAAAATATCCCAACTCTGTCATACCTCATGGGAAAAGGTAAGAATCTTGTGTGAGAATACCAAGTTTCAGATGAGAGTAGCCACTGGGTCCGCCAGGGCAAAGCAGATATCTAATCTTTTCCAGCAAGCCTCTCACTGGCACTTGCCTTGTGCCGATTGACCACGTCCATCTCCTTGTGGCTCGTGCAGAACTGCACTAGCAGCCCCAGCATGCCGGCATAGTTCTGGTTGGGTTCTAGGCTGAGAATGGCTGACAAGTACTGCTCTACCAGCCCGGGGTTCTGAAGAGGAAAGTGTCAAGCAGGTGAATCAGATAAAGTTGAAGGATAGTGTAGAAAAAGTCACACCCACCAGCCCCACGCATTCTGTCACCTCTTTCCACAGCTTCGTGAGTTTCTTCACAGCACCGTCCACAGCGTGCTTGTGGGAGCCACCCAGCACCTCCAGAAGGAGCAGACACTGCACCTCTACCTGCCAGGACCAGGAAAGCTCAGGTCAGGATGGAACATGGAAGCAGAGGTCCCAAGGCCTACACAACCTGTCCAAGATCTCTCTGGCCCTCCAGATCCAGATTTCATTTCCACTCAGCCTCTGCTACTCAACTCCAGCCCAAATTTCTTTCCTTCACACTCCCCACACTTAGTCCTGTCCTTTAATGACGCTGTTCACACAAATGTTCATTTAACAAATATTTGCTGAACACCTACTATGACTCAGATAATGAAGCCAAAGGGGAATAAGACACATTCCCTGCTTTCATGTATCTAATAAAACAGACACATTCCCTGCTTTCATGTATCTAACAGTCCAATGGGAAAAAAATAAGCATACAAATGAATTCTACATATAATTTTTTTTTTTTTTTTTTTAGAGTCAGAGTCTCACCTTGTCACCCTCAGTACAGTGCTGTGGCATCACAGCTCACAGCAACCTCTAACTCTTGGGCTTAGATGATTCTCTTGCCTCAGCCTCCCAAGTAATTGGGACTATAGGTGCCCGCCACAATGCCTGGCTATTTTGTTTTGTTGCAGTTTGGCCAGGCTGGGTTCGAACCCACCACCCTCGATATAAGGGGCCAGCGCTCTTACTTACTGAGCCCTATATATAATTTCAATGACGTATGTGCCATGCTGGAAAAGAACCAGGGTCCAGGTCTATTTACTTCTTATCTATCTGCCTTGACATTAAACCCACAAATACTTACTGAACACTGACTAAATGGCAGGCACTATCACCACAGATACAGAAATGAAGCTCAATATGCATGGGGCACACTGTCCAACCCAGAGAAAAGCACATAATAGGTGCTCAACTACAAACAGCCCAGCGACTTTACATGCCACAAATCCCCAAAGTCTTTGGTGGGCAGTGTGAACTGTTACCCTGAGAAGAAAGATATGCTTGTGAAGGCAATGCTGCTGAATTCCATTTACATGTGTACAAAATGGCGTATGTTAAAAAAAAAAAAAAAAATGGCGTATGTACAAGGTCATTCACTGTGGCATTGTTTGTAACAATAAAAAACTATAAACAATATAAACGGCCATCAACAGAAGACAAGGTATACATAGTATGGTAAATTCAAAAGATTAGTAAGTACTCATAAAGAATGAGAACCTCTTTATTTAATACTGTGGAACACATTCCCAGACTGGTTGAAGAAATAAAAAAGGTGGCTCGGCGCCTGTGGCTCAGCGGGCTAAAGTGCCAGCCATGTACATCTGAGCTGACGGGTTCGAATCCAGCCTGGGCCCGCCAAACAACGAGGGCTGCAACCAAAAAATGGCCAGGCGTTGTGGCGGGCACCTGTAGTCCCAGCTACTTGGGAGGCAGAGGCAGGAGACTCACATGAACCCAGCCCAGGAATTGGAGGTTGCTGTGAGCTGTGATGCCATGGCACTCTACCCAGGGTGACAGCTTGAGGCTCTGTCTCAAAAAAAAAAAAAAGTAAAAGAAGAAAGTGTGTATAGTACACTATCATCACATATTAAAATAAAACTATCTGATCAGCTGGGCATGATGGCTCACGCCTATAGTCCTAGCAATTTGGGAGGCCAAGGTGGGAAGCTCATTTGAGCTCAAGAATTTGAGACCAGCCTGAGCAAGAGACCCTGCCCCTATAAAAAAAATTTAAAAATTAGCTGAGTGGGGTGGCAGGCACCTGTAGTTCCAGCTACTCAGGAGACTGAGGCAAGAGGATCACTTGAGCCCAAGAGTTTGCAGTTAGTGAGTTATGATGATGCCACTGCACTTTAGCCAGGGTGACAGCAAGATTGTCTGTTTTTGTTTTGAGACAGAGTCTCACTTTCTGGCCCTAGGTAGAGTGCCATGGCGTCACAGCTCACAGCAATCTCAAACTCTTAGGCTCAGGTGATTCTCTTGCCTCAGCCTCCCAAGTAGCTAGGACTACAGGTGCCCACCACAATGCCCAGGTATTTTTAGAGATGGGGTCTTGCTCTTGCTCAGGCGGGTCTCAAACCCATGAGCTCAGGTGGTGCCTGTGGTTCAGCGAGTAGGGCGCCGGCCCCATATACCAAAGGTGGCAGGTTCAAACCTAGCCTCGGCCGAACTGCAAAACAGAAAACTAGCCGGGCATTGTGGCAGGCGCCTGTAGTCCCAGCTACTCGGGAGGCTGAGGCAAGAGAATCGCCTAAGCCCAGGAGTTGGAGGTTGCTGTGAGCTGTGTGATGCCACGGCACTCTAC